>JAVQJF010018971.1:0-21207 GCA_036023855.1 Gadopsis marmoratus | reverse complement strand
TTTACTGCATTTTTATAAAGAAATCAAATTAATATTGAGTTCAGCTTATTGCTCCGGCCCACAACAACAGTCTCAGTTTCTCATGTGGCCCCTTGGGAAAATTAATTGCCCACCCCTGTGTTAGGAGATCTTGAAATAATTAAGTTGTAGCATGAACGGTCCTTTGCAAGGATCAGTGCACAAGTAATTAGCATTCACCACCAATTGCAACCTCCAAAGTCGGCACAATACACAATACATTTGAAATACTTTATTTGTTGACAAAGGCCTTCAGCCAGGTTTTCCTCCTGTGCCCATTTAATGAACAATATGGCATTCTGATTTAGTCATTTTGGTCGCATGCCATGCCCTCCACCTGGGAAATGCCAATGAGTTTGTAATGGCCCCGACATCCACACAAATAGATTAAACACAGAGTGGGATTCTTATTGTCGTGCGTGGTCGTAGCTCATTTATGGATCGACTCATGGGGGAATGTGTGGTGACCGTAGGAAATATAAAACACTTGTCCTAAATGTTTTGGTTTTCAGAAAAACCCAGGGACAAATGTTTTCACTGTCTTAAACTTTGTGGTTCACCCTAGTAGTCATTCGAGAGTTTTCTGTGACAGAGAGGAACTTGACTCTTCAAGAGGACCGTCCATGCCTACTGGCCCATGGAATAACGATAGGCACGACGTCATAAATGCAGGGATTTTATGTTCCCAGGAACAAGGGCTGGATGGATACTTGAAGACTTGGACCTCCTCACAGCGAACAGGGCTTTTCTAAATCTCCTGACAGAAACCTCGGTTTCTCTGTTTGGTTCTTCTCATGATTCCTTTCCCACTGTTTGGAGTTTAGCAACCTAATCTGGTGTTAGCGAGGTGCATCATCGGGTCCTGCCCTGCTTATTTGACAAACGGCTTGGAGATGGGTTTATTTGAAATACCGGGAGAGGAATGATCAGGCAGGCCTGAGAACCTGCTACATGAAGAATGTCAAAAACAATCCAGTCCGAGTCTCGATTGGGTTCATTCGGCCCTTCCTGTATATTGGTTTGGTCGTGACCCTACATGCCCTCAACCAACCCACAATTCTCTGATATTTTGTGTGACGGTGTGGTTACAGAGGGCTCTGCAGGTACGTGTCACCAACCCCTACTCTCTCCGTGTTCAACCAGGCACCCATACAAATGCGCAGTGATTTTGATTTGCATCAACCTTGACAGGCACACACTCGTAAAACAAGTATGAACTGAGAGTTAACATTATCTGGCAGTGGAAGGGCGGAGGCACTCACAAACGCAGCCAGGCACATCATGCTCCAGCTCTGTGTGCTTAGCACTTGAAGGGTCCACATAGGATTGTTGGTAATGGGGTATTGGACGGGATGGGACACTGAAGCTGTGGAAAACATTCAGCAGAAAATGATGTCCTGTCAGTCTGTTAGGAATTTACAGCGTGAGTCAAATCTGGAACACAGTGAGCAGATGCCACTCTTAATTTTTCCAACTTTAAAACTAGAAATGCTATCCAGTTTTGAGGTTTCGGGCCATTTCTAACTCCCTGATGCATTCAGAACGCATAAGAGTGATAGAGTTGCAAATGTTGCGCTATGTTTTTCATACTGAAACAAACTGTCGAATATCTTCACAATGACTCTGCAGGCAAAATTAAAAAAGGTCTGAAACGATCTCTCCCTCCTGGAAAGTCCCCCTGTTCATCTGTATATTTCCTTGAAAAAATGTCACCCAGCAGATGAAATGCTAACCAGATGTTGAGCTGTCATTGGCAGAAGGTGTCCTTTAGCTCATGATGGCTGAATATCACACAAGTTACAGCGGTGCGGCTCACACGTGTCTCAGCTGTATTTGCTTTAAGCTCTCCCGGTGAAGGCAAAGCTATCTCTGCTGATTGTATAAGTCACTTGTTTCCGTAAGAGGATGGAAACCTTTCACGATCGTGCTAGAAAAACAACCATGACATTCCAAAGGAGAGGCAGCTTCAATGCTATATATTTGTGTTTATCAAACCTGGCTGTACAATTGCTAATAATCAAAATATGTCCTGTGATTACTTTTGTAATTGGATCACATGCTCCCAGGGGATGAGGCACGTCCTCCAAACTGTTTTGCTGGATCGATGTGAAGAAAGTGAAAGCAACAATGTTGGGTTACATTAAGAAACAATGGAAATGTAAATAACACAAAGAACAAAAGTACACAAATATTTTATGAACCTAAGGAAGTGATAATCAATTACAAGTACAATTTCACTCTTCCACTTGCACTGTAAAAACACTCATGTCTCCTTTCCAACATCACAGTCAAGTACTGTGCTATACTATATTTACTTTTCAATTTCAATTAAACAGACAAAAGAAATGCAATTTGCAGTAAATGTGTCCTGTTTTCATCCATTAATCACCAAACACTAGTGTGTATTTACATTACATACAGAAGTATTGATAAGACCATTAGAAATGCAGTGTTTTTATATTTTCATAAACTGGATAAACGGCACTGAGCCAGCAGGCTGTCCTTGACCACAATAATGAAGTATAAATAGGGCACCTCAGAAAGGTCTTATCACAGGAAAATTAAGTACTTAAAAAAAATCTGCTATATTTACTTTTGCCAGACTGTGCAGAGATAATTTGAAATTAAACTCAATATATCATTAAAGGTACTGAAAAAATAGATTGAATTCAAAGTTATATATGCATGGTATGACTTTTTATTTTACTACTTTCCTTAAAATAATCTCTGTTCTGTTGTAGCCAGGCCCTCCAAATACAGAGGACTATAAGTGAGATGAAGTCGGTCTCATGTTTCAGTGACACTTGATATTCTCCAACAGCTGGAACCGTAAAATCATCACAGCCCAAATTGTGAAAACAGCTGAACTTGGTCTGAAAACTGAAGCAGATACAGAATACTTCAGCTTTCTGTTAAATATCCAAACAGATCTGTCCTCAAACACGTGAAGGCCTCTCCTCTCCCACCTGAACCTGTCTTGCTTTACTACCTCACGTGTTCAGCCTCTGGCCTGTCTGCTGGCACGCTGCTTGGTGATAGGTATGTCCAGAGCACTTCTTCAGATGGATGGGCACCTCTTCCTGGCCTCCGCTTCCACCTTTCCTAACCTTATCCTTGTCTCTACGGACCTGAGATGTCCAGCTGCTGCCCTTTGATGAGACCATCTGGCCTCTGAACAGCTGTGCTCGCTGCTGACAAAGGCCCACCTTACTGAGGAGGATGAATACGTCCCCCCTGAAGGCTTTAGTGAAGATGGCGTAGAGGAACGGGTTGGCACAGGAATTGAGCGGGTAGAAGAGCACCAATAAAATCTTGGAGTTGGAGACAGTGATGAGTGGCCGGTCCAGCACGGCTGACATAGCGTAGAAGGAGATAGGTGCCATACACAAGAAGTCAGTAAAGATAAGGACAGCCATGCGCTTGGCGATGTTGGTGTCCTTGGATCCAGAGCGGTAGTGAGGGTTGTGCACCGCGCAGTAGATCTTGAAGTAGCAAGCACAGATAACAAGAAAGGCCAGGATGTTGAGGACCAACACTGACAAGATATAGACCTGAGCCGCTGTGGACTCTGTGTCCATTGGGAGACAGATGCTGACCTTTTGGTAACTACTCACCCCAACCAGCGGGAGCAGGGCCAGGAGCAGGCAGAAGACCCATCCGCCTAGCATCACGGCTGCCGCATGGTGCAGATGCAGCTTCCGATCCAGCCGCATAGCAAAGGTGATAGCGTACCACCTCTCCAGAGTGATCACCGTCAAGGTGTAGACAGACAGCTCGCTCGCAAAGACTGTAAAAAAACCTGCAAGTCCACAGCCAGGGCCAGTCTGCCAGTCTATGGCATGGTTGAAGTATTCGGCTCGTGTGTGGAGATCTATGGAGGCAATAAGCAGTAGATAAATCCCCATGCACAGATCTGCAAAGGCCAGGTGACACATGAGGAAGCGGGAGACCGAGAGCTTGTAGTGGCTGGTGAGCAGCACCAGAAGCACCACCACGTTTCCAAGAACAGCCAGCAGACTCACAAACCACACAGACACTCGCAGGAAGCCAAAACCCATTATGTCCTCACAAGGATTGAACTCATCAGGCACTGGTGCACACTCCACCTCCTCTCCTTCCTCACACACCACATAATCATAGCGACTGTCAAAGTCTTGGCTGGTGTCCTCCTGGGGATTCTTGAGGGTCTCTCCGAAGCCCACATCCTCATCTGGCTGGCCCCCAAAGTAGGCGTGGTAGTGGAGGCTGCCATGGAAGTCACCTCTCCACCAATCTTGCTGGGACTCTCTGTGGCCTCCGTCGTTTGGCTCCTGGTCTGGGATTGTTTCCACTACACTGTCCCCTTGGAGGGAAGGCATGTGGAGGGGCCCCACGGAGCGCTTGTGATGCTGGTCGTAGAAAGCAGTCAGGTTACAGATGATGTACTCTAAAAATCTGAAAACCACATACACGAATACAGACAAGATTGAGTCCATAAAATAACGTCGTAGTCCTAAATTAGACAAAAAAAAAACAAAAAAACACAGACTTGGCTTCAATCCTTGCTAGCACAAAGGGTCAAATAACATCAAATAATTTATATATCCAGTTGGAGAAAAGTGATTCCTGTTTCGAGAGTCGTTATTAGTCTGGCTCAAGCGTATCCCTACAATAACAGCAATGAGTGACACTAATCATGGCAGCACTGTAAGAAGTTATAGGTAAACACGTCACACAGTTGAATCAATACCTGCCAAAATCCACACCATACAAGTGCGGCTGCCCCACTCACTGTGGTAGATCATCCACATAAACGAAAGACACGGGCTACAAGTGCATTCAGTTGGATGCTGTTTGTCCTGTATACGCTATGGACTCACTTCTTGTGATGCCCCCACTTGACCTTTCTGACTCTCATAAGTACGTTCAACGAACACAAAATGAAGAATTGACGAAAGCTCACCCTCGTTTCTTCTTGAGGTTTTTGAAGCCGCAGCAGTGGCTGGGGTAGGTGAGGTTGGCAATTGTGAGGTGCTTGAAGGTTTTGATGGCCGGCAGCTTCTTGAGGGCCCAGGCATTGCGTGCCTTCAACTCCCGGAGAGAATCCATACCTGTGGTTGGCAGGGAGGTGATCCCTGTTAGAGACACATCTCTTTAAAACAGAAAGGGAATGAAAGATTTTAAAAAGATACATTAGATCGTCACAATATTCTATTGTACAGTTCAGTATAAAATACACATATATTCATACACAATATCACAAATCTCATCCTAGCCCCATTTGTGACTTTAGCACTACATTACATTATGCCATTGACTAAGTCACATAGCCTTTCCAAAGATATTTTGTACCTGTTGCGGCAGGTATTTTTGTGATTTAACAGATGTATGCTTTCTGCCAATGATAAAATGTTTGCCCAGGTCAAAAACCAAAATTCAAATCCAATATTTCCACAAACTGCGCTGCACTGCTCTTCTTCGCTGGAACGTACGTAAAGTCCACTGCAAAGGCCGTGGCAGCGATTGCTGTAGCCTGTGGAAATATTGGATTTAAAGCGGTCACCATGCAGTATCGTTCGAGGCTCCACAACAAACGGGCTATCAGCAAATCTGCAGAGGAGCTAGACATGACAAGACCAGAGAGCTCATGGATGGATTAAACCTCACCCTCCATCTGTTTCCTAGGTTGAGGTCCTCACTCCTTCAACTTTAAACTATTACATGTGGTATTTCTTGCACTTGGCCGTCATGCCAAAGCCAGCTCAACCTCATCGGGACAAAGACATGCAGGGGATTGACAATCTCAGCAACATCCTGTGTGATCCCATTATCAGGACATTCCGCTGTTCAGCAGGACCCCCCCCCCCCCATCCAGAGGCCAAGTAGAGGCCAAGTAGAGGCCAAGTTCTCTTTTGCTTTCTTTAGTTTCCTAACCCATTAAACCTCCAAGTCATTGTATCTGCTGATTAATTTGATTAAATAAAACAAACACAAACCAAACAATTCCATATTTGCTAAGAGCTCAATTGTTACGTTTTAGTCCCATTTGCTCTCCCTACTTCTCTGTCCTCTGCTCTTTTTTCCTCTCATGGGGCACATTGTGTAAGGCTGTAAAAAAATAAAGCAGCACCGACTCTATGAGTGTCAGTCTGATTTTGTCATTCCCAGATGTTTAGCTCATGACCTCATGGAGGTGACCTCACTCAGGACATGTTCCTGTGTGAGGAACAGAGGAAGAAGACCTGCACACGAACCCCATTTACCTAACCAGACACTTAATGGCTAGATCAGAGCCATAACAGCAACCAGATAGCCGTGGTAAAGGCCTTTGGCATCAACCACCTTTAAAAACAGGGACCCAGCTTTAAAAACCTTGGGAACGAAGAAAGTATCAGAGAAGCATCGGAAGTTTCTTCCTTATATGCTTGCACACAATGCGTTTCAGATTTCCTGGTCAAAGACACAGCTGTGGAGGAATGAATTTTTACTCGTTTATGATATGCGATCCCATTTCACAGACATGTCTCATCCAGTCTGCACATAATGAATGAGGACATTGTCCTCATCTAACTTGACATGGTGTGAATGATGAAATGACCAAATTAGGCCAATTATTTATTGTAAATGCTTTCAAATATGAAGCTACAGCCAGCAGCCCGTTAGCTTAGCTTAGCACAAAGTCTGGAAACAGGTGCGAACATCTAGCCTGGCTCCATCCAAAGGTAACAAAATCCACTTACCAGCACCGCTATAGCTCACTAATACACACGTTATATCTCGTTTGTCTATTTCGTATAAAAAAATTGGTAGCGATCATCTAACTCTAAGCAAGCGTATTTCCCAGAATGTCAAAATATTTCTTTAAAATGAGACCATGTATAAATAAGTGTAAATTACAGAATCACAGTAAATACTAAAGCGTAGTGTAAAAGTAGCACAAATAGAGTTGTGTGGCCAGCGAACTGATGCAGTAATGTAAATTGAACAACAATATCTATGTTAAGTTTGCTAACATTAGTTATCCTTAGCTACTGGTTGTACCAGACCAAGTAAGGATGTAGCAGTAAAACCCCTGAGTCTATTGAATTGAGCAAGGGTGAGTGTTTATTGCTTATGAGTTTCATTTTTAAGAGAATATACATGCTTTTTCTTCTTTCAAAAGTTACACAGTTTTGCTTTAATGCAAAACCATCAAATGTATTTAGACCACAGATTAGGCTTTGTCAATTTTGTTTGTAATAGAAAAATTAAATCTGCACAGAGCTATGACAAAACATCACATAAATGGATGCAACTGACTTTAAAACACTGTAGCTCACCGCTGGGAGATGATTAAGTTCAAGAATTAAGGGTACTGTATATGTGGTAAGAACTGTTTTCAATTAGTAATTTGCAATTACTAAAAGAGATGATAAGAGTGGCTCCTATTTTAAATCCTTCAGGTACTTACAGAAGCATGGGGCCGCTGATGGTGCCCGCAAAAGCCCTTTCATCCATCTTAGTAAGATACTTATTCCTGTGAAGGTCGCTGGAAAGGAAAGCACAAATTAAAGTTCATTAAGAGAAAAGTTATCCCTCACATTTCAATCAGGCTGACAGAGGCGAGGCATGGCATAATATTTTCCCAAGCCTCATCGCTGCACATTCCTCTGTTTATTTTCTCTCATTTCGTGGGCGAAACATGACAGAAAAAGGTCTCACTCACGTTGCTGATTCAAATTATACAGTATAAGATGTGATGCGTACACGTTAAACACACTGCACCCTCACTACACATCTACCTGAATCCCTTAAATCTAATAAGAATAATAGACCATTAAGGGGTGTGTTTGTCTTGGTCAGGTCGTGCTGGGATCAGGTCTCCCCTCAGAGCAGTTCAGGTGCCAACACTAACACCCATGTGCAAAGACTCACTGGTCACCGGCCAATGGCTTAATTAGGCTCTTATAAGGACCTGAGACATGTGTAGGTGTGGTCTAAGAGGAGAGGGGTATTAATTTAAGATCATTAATACCTCATATCCTGAATATGCAGGATTGTGGTCCAGGGGGTGACAAGAAGAATGAAAACACGTTGCGACAAAAGAGGAAAAGGAATCAGTGCTTACCCATTCTCTCCCACTTTATCCAACTGAGGCTATTGAATATACAAGTGTGAAATTGATTTCTTCAAGTCTGACACAGATCTAGGCTCCAGTGTCACAGAGTGTATGGGAGAGGGGAACTCTTAATGCACACTTCCTGATACCCTCTTTTGAAAACACATTTTCCCATGAGAACTCCAGCTTGCTAATCAAGAGCTGGGCTTAGGCCCTTCTTGAGTACATATGAGAAGGCCTGTAGAGACCCAACTGTGATCCAGCTGTTTTTGTAGTCCAATTTTGGGTAAGGAAATACACACGCCAGATCCAGGCAAAATACTGAGCAACCAAAATTTTTGAGTAATGTAAGACCTCTAAATTGACTGCTTTTAGTGTCCCAGTGATACATCTTGTACCAGTTAAAAAAACAAACAAATGTGACTTAAGAAATACAATATAAAAACACGGTTAAAACAGTGAATGCCTATCAAGTGATTAATAACCCTTGAACCTAATACACAAGTAACAACAATATAGCTCTGCTCTGATTATTCAGTGTGATAGTGTGTCAAAAAGCTGATGCTTAGCTGAGACTGCTGAAAAAATTCAAAGTAATAGATTAACATTGTGGGAAATGCGCTTATTCGCTTTCTTGCCGAGGGTTAGATGAGAAGATTGATACCATTGATGCCACGCTTATCTCTCTATGATAAATAGGAAGCTACAGCCTGCAGCTTGTTAGCTTAGCTTGGCATTAGCATAAACAGAGGGAAACAGCTGAAATAGTCCAGCACATAACCGCCAGTAAAACAACAACCTGTTATTGTTACGCTTAGGCTTTTGTACAGATTAAATGAGACATGACGTGTTAGGTGGATTTTTTTACCTTTGGACAGAACAAAGCATGCGGTTTGCCAATGTTTCCAGCTTTAAGCTAGGCGAAGCTAATCAACTGCTAGCTGTACCATTCAGACATTAGAGTGGTATCCCGATTCTCATCTAACTCTTGGCCAGAAAGTGAATAAGCGTATTTCCCAAAATGATGAACTATACCTAAAACAGGTATCAAATTAATTAAACAAGGTGTTTACATAACATAAAATACCTACACTTGATCTAACTTGGTCCCATTGAAGGCATGATGATGGATTTCTCTGAAGCCATTCCCATACAGCATCCTGGAATGAAATAAGTTCATACAGTAACAACAAGAAAGCAGCACAAACTACAATTTGTCTCTTTAGGTTTAATAACCAATCTACTGAATGAAAATATTTTCCAAGTGCTTCATCTGTCTTCATCTGGCCAGTGACAGGGTTAAGTAGGGCCTACTTATTTCACATTCAGTGGTGAGGTTTATCTATCTGTTTAACGTGTCTGTGCAATTTTGCTGTTTTTAGCCCAATAATTTCTGTAACGCACTGTTTTGTGGATTAAAATTGCAATTCCTCTTCGGTCGCTCCCAAACCCAACCACATACACATAATTTCCTGTTGTCTATGAGTGAGGACATGTTTTTAAAGTAAGGTCATTTTGGCCAATCCCCTCTTCTTCTAATGGCTATTTTAGGGTTTGGACTGGATTTAGGGATAAAGGACAATACTACTATGTATACTATGTATAGCATACATTATGTATTTAATACAGTTTATGTCTCGTTTAATCAAATGTATCAAATTTTGCTCATGCATTTAGTAGGAAAGTGTATGATACAAACATATATGTGTGTGTATCAGCACATTGTTGCTCTTGCAGATATCTTACACTGTCAGCACATCGCTTGTGATGCCACGGAATGAGTTGGCTGGGATCTCAGTGATGTAAGGATGATCAACAATTTCCCTGCAAAGGAAGACACCGAGTAGAGAGGAAATTAAGTGGTGTTATAAATAAATACCTTTCACTGGAAAGTGGCATAGGGAGGAATGTAGTTGATGAATGTATTACAGCTCAGTAGGAAAATTTAATTAGACAGAGCTGAGAGGGCGATGACACATAGATGTGAAGATGTGTGTATAGATGTGGCTCATTTCATGCAGAGGGCTATACATGGAAAGGCAGATTCTCACTGATTCAAAAACAAAGATGCACACACACAGAAAGTCAAAACTCTGCTTATGTAACATTTTGTATATCAATAACACAGAGTCAAATGTATGAAGGGAAGTGGTCTTGTTAGTGGCAGCATATCTCAAAATTGAGACCACATTTCCCAGAATCCCTACAATGTTGTGTTCCAAACAAAAATGTTGCTACTTGCCCCTGCTTCTCACATGGCATACAAAGGAGTGATTTTCTTCATTGCCTGTTCATTCTTTATTCCATGTGACATTGCAAAATGTTTGAAAACCTAAAATCTCTCTTTGCAGTGGGAGAACGCATTCATCTTTCTGTTCCTTAACCAATATAAAATATAGAGCATGAAAAAGCTGATAATGGCTAATCGTCCTGCTGACACTCTTGTTGGTTTATGATAGAGTAATGGCTCTGAATTAATGTGGCAGTGAATTGCTGACAAGTAGCAGTTTTAGCAAGCATAAATATTCATTAGTGTTCTTAATTTAAAAGTTGTAAAGTTATAGAAACTCACAGTATGACGTTCATGTCATTAGAGTGGATGTTGCTCAAGGCAGGGAAGAAAGTAAGGCCGGTGTTGAAAATTCCCCTGAATAGCGAGATGATTGAAACAGTCAGGACATACAGTGTCTACTGTAGCTCCTTTTAATAATAATGAGCCCAGTTTATTTGCTGGCATATTTATTTGTGACATCAAAAAGACCAACTGCCTGGTTACAATCCAGGGATTCTTAAAGGGCTTAAAGTAATCATGAGATCAGGCCAAAGTACACAGTTATGACCTTCTATAGGGAAACAACAACCATCTTGTAGCCAACAGTCAAGAATTTACACAAGATTGACATCTTTCATTCTCAGGCCAAATAGTCTGAATTTCTTCTAAAATGTTCAGTGTATGCAGTCACTTTTCTCAAGTTAAGCTGTACCACTGCATTAAACTCAAGTGAAGCATGACTCATTCTTGCCCATACTGATACACACAATGCAATGAATAGGTCAAAATGTCTAAATTACTGCCAGACTTAAGCATTTTAAATATGCACCGCTCATCTTTTTGGATTACCATAATGTTGTCAATATGTGGTGCTCAGTGACACAAATGGTATGAGCTTTTAAAAAAGAGCATGCAATGGAAAAAACTCACAGGTATTTGAGGATTGTGAGATTCTTGAAGGCTTCTGGGTCAATGTAGGTCAGACTTTTTGCATTGCGTATCTCTCTGAAAGAATAGGACAATACAGACATTGACTGAAAATGCAATTCCAAAATTCTAAAACTAAGTTGGAGCAATAGGTAAAGGGCAGAAGTCTGTATGGTGGCCACTGGCATTATTTGGACATGCATTTAGAAACACACACTGGTCTTAAAACCTGCTGGCAGAACAGGACAAGATGTGTTCCAGTGTGAAAGAGAAGGGGAACTCGGTGCAAACAGCCAGGGCCGGAAGTAGAGTCCAATTAGTGTTTCATTAGTGTGTTTACTCTGGTCTGCCCTGGGCTGGACTGAACACCTCTATCTGCTGTCTGAAGCCACGTGGTGCTCTGCAATGTATGCCCTGGCCCTTCTTCACACATCTGGCAAACCACACGCAGCCCAGCAGACAGACGTGGTCAGGTCAATGGAAGTCTCTGGGTGGGAGAGGTTCATCTTCCCAATGCTGATGTATAAAGACCAGAGCTGTACTGAGACATCGGAGGGCTGTTGATAGTCTGTCAAGAAGACTGTAAAACTCCTGAGTGGCAGCACCTTGTCATGACTCTTTGAACTCTGGCAGGTCAGTCAGTGGGGTTGGGGATTTGATTTCCTTTAACCTGGATTTTCTATTGATGATGTTTGTGTTACTGTGGCTGGTGGGTGGTCTTTTCTTTCTTCAGCCATGGTGACTTCGGCTGGTCAGGTTAATAAGCAAATGCAAAAGCGAATCAATTAATTTGATGTCCCACAGGGAGACAAAGTGTAAAAAATGGGAACGAAAAGGGACCGTTTCAATTCTAAGACCATTAAAATGTGTTGTTAAATTATATTAAATGTGTCCTTTCTGCTTATGAATAGCCTCTTCTAGTTTTCTACATCATCATTTCTACATGATATCTATGTGTCCATTTAAAAGCAGCATTCATGGATTTTGTGGCCACTTGTGGCCAGTGGAACAAGCTGTAAACACAACAGTGACATATTATCACTTTATAACGTTGTTAAGGTGAATCTGTTAGCAAACTGTTGCCTATTTAGTCATCCAGCAGACATGAGTAACGTCCACATTCATTTAGAGTCGTGTTTCTGACTACCAGGCACATGTAAGTCCAATATTCTTTCTCCTTTTAGCTGCTCCTGAAAATCTGTCTCTTTAGCTGCTAAATGTTTCACTCTGTTCACTAGCAAGTAACTAACTTCGTTTGTCTGCCATTTGGTGTTAGGCAGGTAGCGTGCAGTGTTTTTCTCAAAGTTTTTTTTTGCTGCCTTCTCTGGCTGGAAATGAGGTTTATGAGAATGGTGAGATTGCACCAACACAATCAGCTTACAGATGTTATAAAGTTATAAACCAACTGCTGTTGTTGCTGCTGTAAAATATATACTTTCATGTGTGCCAGAGGTTTTTTTTTCCACAAATGACACATTTTTGCTTCCCAGCAAAAACCAAGAATTCCTGAAATTGGTAGTTTCACTTGATAGAGGCATGATACAAAGTTCACCCAGCCCCTCTGAAATCTCAGCTCCCGCTGCAGTCCTGGATCTACAGCTGCTGTCGGCCTCAAGCACCCCACAGGAAGCAGAGCATTAATTTGTGTCTGACCCTGAAGGAAACCTGAGAGAGATGCTATTATCTGATGTATGGCACTACACCACACCAATCAGTGGCAAATAGGCCCCGGAGATCCAAAATACACCACCAGAGCACAGATACAACCGTCAGCTAGCGGGTTGAATTATTGTTTCTGTCTGTATTTTGATGTCTGGAATTTGGCAGCTAATAAGGAAAGACTAAAAAGGAATAATTAAGATAAAAATGACAGCCAAATGATATGCACACATGCATTAATTCTAATTCTGTCTCAAATGGCTACACATGCCCACATTTTATACAGTAATTGAAGAGTGGAAACAAATTGCGTACACACAAACTGCTGTGTTACACGATGCTGCAACTTGGAACAAATCATTCACATGGGCAGGAAGTCTTGCCGTAATATATGAAGTGCCAGGAGGTGTTGCTGGAAAGTGTGTGGTCCACCCGGAGACTCTGCCATAAATCTCTATCATATAATTGAGAATAGAGTGCACTTGCTAGACCTTTTTCCCCAGAGCTGCTTCAAAAAGAGCTGGAGCATGAAGAAGACATGGAGAGGAGTCAAACACTGTCTGTTGTTCAGCCTCTCTGCCCTAACATGCTCATTCTGACTGTCTGCTTCCACCCGGCTCTGTGATAATCGTCTAGATCAAAAGTTATTTCATCGAATTGAATTGTTTCTCATCTAATTTGCATGTAGTAATCCCCTAACAGGGTAACTGCCAGTGAGACAAAACTGCTCTTTACCACTCAGACGAGGAGCAGTAAGTGGTGCACAGGATAGAAATAAGCTTCTAATGTGTTTCTTCCTCGCTTCCATTCGCTCCCGGCAAGGTACAAATTAAGCATTTTTCTCTCCAGAGAGCAGAAGGAACAGCTTAATCAATACAGATCCACGAAGAAGTGTGGCCTTTTCCTTTTTACATGTTACTCACATGTGCGTGATTTTCCTCAGACTATAGAACGAGTGCCTCTCCAGCCTCTGAAGCGTCACGTCCACCGATATATATCTAAAAGAAATACACACAGCTTATGTGAAATCTAATATACAAATTGTCTTTGTAATAACAAAATAATGACAGTCCAATCGTAAGAATGAAGGTACTGTAGCAGCGAGCAAGGGAAACACAAGACCTGTTTTCATAAATGAGATTGAGTGTGTGGCTCTAAAAATCATCCTAAAGCCTGCAACTCCTTCCTGAATTTATCAACCCACCTCGTCTAAAGCCTCCAAAGTCCCGGGTAATTTTACAGGTATGCACCTCACATATGCATTACCCAGTCGTCAGTCACTCTGCTCCCATTTGTTATAACTTGGGAACAAGTATGCTCTTTGAATAAACCATGAACTTAGCACTCGATCAACCTTAAAAATAACCTACTTACCAGAAAAAAACATTAACATATATTGTGTACTTATAGTTATTACTAGGCACTTAATAAAACACAATGTTCACAAACTACTAAAAGATCTTGTATTCGAGAATCTGACTGACATTTTGTTGTTTTTCTGTCGTCAAACGTATCATTTTATCTGGATAACGAACAAAGAGTGAATGGAAACACTGGCTGTGTACTCGCAGCTGTTTGAGGCTTACAGAAAGCGTCTCATCCCCCTGCGTCTCCCTTCATGCACGACTTGGACGCAGACGTCAGACTCAGCGGCTAGCGCTCAAGTGTATATTTTACCTCTTCACAGGGAACGAAAACCTCTACTGGGAGTCTAAAATCACCACACACCCAAAACGCTCTGCTGGAATACCTAGCCAATGTCCAGGCCCTGCTGCGGTTGAAGGACCAACATTCCTATTGAAGGAACGCATTAGCGCTTCCAGCTGTGATTAGGAGACAGCGGTGATACTAAACAGAGGGCATATCATCTGCTTGGGTGGGAGATAAAAAGGAAAGGGGTGGGCAGTTTGGAACTGGGATAGGTTCCCACTTTTTAAGCAAAGCAGTTGAAAGGCAAGAAGTGGATGAGAGCAACTGTGAAGGGTTTGCGTTTGAATAGCAGTCAATGAAAAGTGTACAAGCCTTGAATGGAATAACGTCACTGAATAAATTGCCACTCACATCCTTGAGATGTTGACCATGTTGGCAAAGGCGTCTGCTGGCACGGAGGACAGACGGGTCTCGAAAAGCCATCTGGTTTAAAAAATAAAGACGGACATTTTAGTTGCCACAAACACATTTTACTCTCAATTCCTTCTATGACTTTTTGTCATTACCAAGGTGTGCTTTGTTATTTTTAAACTAATTCCAAGATTTTCTGGGAAAAACGCTTATTCACTTTCTTGCCGAGAGCTAGGTAAGAAGGCCGATACCCCTGTAACTGTAGCTAGCAGCCGGTTAGCTTGGCTCAGCATATAGGCTAAGCTAGTAACACCAAGTCTGTCCAAAGGTGACAAAATGTGCCCACCAGTGCCTCAATAATTATCACATTAAATCTTGTTTATTTTATCTGAAAAGAAAGTGCGATGACGACATATTATGGTTGTACAGGGGGCAATGTGCCAAACTATTTCCTGGTCTGGAGTACTTGCTGGAGGCTCTGCTGGTTTCCTGGCATTTGCTTTTGGCCAATAATTAGTCTTCCCGTAAAATGACAAATTGTTGTTTTACACTTTTGTACAGACTAAACAAGAGTTATATGGTGACTTATAGGTGCTGGTAGGTGGGTTTTGTTACATGTTTCCTCCTGTTTGAAGTCTTTATGTGAAGCTAACAGTCTCCTGGCTATAGCTTCACATTTAACGTACAAATATGAGAGTCGTATCAATCTTCTCATCCAACTTTCACAAAGAAAGTCAGAAAATCTATTTCCCAAGCTGTCAAACTATTCCTTGGATGAACGAGGCTAAATCTTGAACCTGGGAAAGTATAATGACACTCAGTATGGCATTGTGGAAATGCTCACGATTCTCTTTGTAATGAAAGTGATTCTGTCATCAAAAAGTAAATTTCACATATAGAATTTTTGCCCTAACAATTCAGTCCAATAATTCTAGACAAGGAGAGATCTAAAGGGGAGGAGAGGAAAACAAGACAGATAAATCTTCAGCACTGCTAAATTTCAGAATCAGATGAAAGGTTTCTTTGAAGCACATGGTGAAACAAACCCCCCAGTTCCTGGATCTGACTGGACTTGCGAAAGCAGCCAAATCAAACAATATCTGGGTCTGTTTAGGACAATGTTTCAGAAAGTAAGGTTAGTACCTACATGTGGAATACACGGACTATAACAAACCTCCGCATTGCTCAGGATATATTAGTTCTCTATTTTACAGTTACAGTGTAAAAAGGGTTACATTATGACAAAGAAACAATTTAGAAATGGATCTATATTGCTACAGTT
The DNA here is from genome assembly GCA_036023855.1 of Gadopsis marmoratus. Taxonomy (NCBI): domain Eukaryota; kingdom Metazoa; phylum Chordata; class Actinopteri; order Centrarchiformes; family Percichthyidae; genus Gadopsis; species Gadopsis marmoratus. Next base: position 4,911 of record JAVQJF010018971.1, on the reverse strand, counting down.
TACCCACAAGTCAAACCTTTTAGCTTGCTGCCAGTGTTTTTTTGAGAAAAAGGAAGAGAAATTGTTCGAAATTGAAAAAATTCAAAGGATACCAAAAAATACTTCAAAACCAGAAATAGTGTGACATTTTGGAAAGCAAGTTTTCTTGCTTAGAGTGAGATGAGAAGATCAAAACTACTCTCATGTCTGTTTGGTAAATATGTATACCCAGGAAATGGTTAGCTTAGCATAAAGGCTCACTAATTAACACCTTACCTTCTATCTTATTTGTGTAGCAATGACATGTTGTGCTTTTAAGAAGGGTAACGTGCCAAACTATTCCTTCAGTCTACGCTGGCTGGCCGGCAATAAGGAATTGTTGTTTTTGCACTTGAGTTGATGTACAGATTAACAAAACGAGGTATAATGTGTTCATTAGTGAGCTTTAGAGGTTCTGTTAGGTGGATTTTGTTACCTTTGGACAGAGCCAGGCTGTTTGCCCTGCAGTCTTTGGGCTCATGAAGCTGCCGGCTGTAGATTCAGATATAGCATACTCTCTCTCTCTCATAGCATGAGAGTGGTATTGATCTTCTCAACTCTATGTAACAAATTCCAATATGCAGATCTCCCAAAATGTCTAACTTTGTCTTTAAGAGTAAATTGTGGGAATTTTTTCCTCTACCTTGCTAATGGAAATGTGTTATTTCTTTCCTGTCATCTTGCTGCAGATATTGTTGTGGTGGATTTGGGAATCACAACATAATAATAGAGGAAATAGATTAAGATGTTAGCCACATGTGTTGGTGTCATGCTGTACTCCAGGGTCATCCTGCAGTAGGATTCACATTCAGAGTTTGTTCCACTGCAGCCTGTCTCAGTTGGCAACCATGTGTGTCTCCATTTGGAAACAGGTATAAAATGTGACTCAGCCAAAGCCACCATCTTCATGCACCTTTGGTTCATCAAGGGAACAATAGACTAATTCAGAGAGTGAGATCTGGCCCATGAGTCTGAATCACGCTCACATGAGGGGGGTTGTCAGTCAGTAGACAAGGGAGCACAGCACCCTGCACACGCTTTGACAAACTCAAACAAACAGAGGGACACAGAGCAGACCCTGACACCAAACACCCCTGTCAGAACCGCAGCGTTTTGCCGCTGTGCTCAAATCCAAATAACCAGCATGCATTTTTCTTCAGGAGCGCGAGGAGAAGACCAATGAGCCCATCTCGGCGTCTTAAGGAAAACATTACTCCCCCAATTTGTCATTTTGGATAGAAACCCGAGACAACAAACAGGTTGGGAATTGAGTTGGAAGAGGGGAGAAGCCACATAATTCAGAATATTGTCAGCATTGGATTGACAACAAAGCTATGTTTACTATGGGCTCTGTCACATTTTGATGTAATGGTCTGTGGTGACTGGCAGAGAGGGTCATTGTTATTCAATGTAAACTCCTTTACTCATGCAGAAAGGCAGTCAGGAGGCTTGAATATGCGCTACAGAGTTTCATTTTAACAAAAAACTGTGTGGGAAGAAAAAGGAAAGTGGTTAGGGCAGGTGGCGGTGCACAATGATTTGTTTATCTTTTAAATATTTTTATTCTAGGATTTATAAAAGATTACATTCCTATTTGTTTTCTCATAAATACGTGAGGTAATTATTTCAGACTTTGAAATAACAGTAACAATTTCCATTACACGATCCATCGGTACAAATTAATAGCTGGGAAAGTCAATATTTCCAGCAAGCTCAGCTACGGCTCATGATGTTCAGCGTCCCACTTATTTTAGAATGAATCCCAGTGCTCATCTGTTACTATTCAGGAAGCAGCATTAGGATTTTACTCATCAGTCAGTTTTATTAGAGGAGAGGTCGACTATCACAAATTATCACATGTTTAAACTCTAATCCAATATTCGGAGGTTTTTGAAAGACTGGAATTGCTGAGTGTGTGTGTGTGTGTCCCCCTTTTCACTTGAAGTCTTTTTTCCTCTTAATTATTCTCAACTGGAACTCTCTGGGTGTTTGAGAAATGTGCTGTAAAAGGTAAATATTGTATTTGAATGCATCGTCCAGACGTAGTCGGGAGTCACGCTACGCAGGCTTTTAAGCATCTCTGTGCTTTCCTTTCCACCTCTCTGACTCCCAGTGACACATGGAGTAACCTCCACACACACAAAGGACTCCAAACTCTAAGTATCCACACATGCACACTCACACACAGACGTCTGCTTTGCATTCACATTTTGATTTGTGAATAGAACTTTTACACATTTTCCACCAGAAAAGAATTTTCAACCAAGCTCTTATGTTCATAACAGAATTAATGCAGAAGGTTTCAAAGGTTTTGCCCATGATGGGGCATTTTCAAAATTATTGTACTGATAAAGAAGGGTTTTGCAAGCAATTTGAAAGCACAAACCTCCACCACTGTTGAAATAAAAAAAGCTTTAAAAGGAATAGTTATGGGATATATGCTTATTTGCTTTCTGGCAAAGATTTAGATGAGAAGATTGATACCACTCTTATATATGTACACTAAATATAGCTAATGCTGGAGCCAGCAGCCAGCTCCATTAAGCTTAGCTTAGCACAAAGACTGCAAACAAGGGGAAACAACTAGCCTGGCTCTGTCCAAAGGTAAAAAGGTATACATTTTGGCTACCAGCAACTCTAAAGATCACTAATTAACATGTACTATGTCATTTGTTAAATCCTTACTAAAACCAAGTGTAAAAACAACAATTTGCAGTTTTACGAGGGGTTACGTGCTAGACTTTGTGCTAAGCAAAGCTAACGGGCTGCTAGCTATAGAATCATATTTAACAGACAGATTTGAGAATGGTTTCGTTCTTCTCATGTAACTCAGAAAGCACATAATTATTGCCAAAATGCTGAATTTTTCACATGCTATTTGACACGCTACCTTTGTAAGCGTAGTAAGTGGCTAAACTCCAAGTATTTCATGGATTTTTCATCGGAGGAATTCATGGAAATCTGTGACAAGGCCAGGAATGGCTGGAGTGAGTGGGACTGGGCCGCTGCATTGGCCTGACTAGGGCAGCAGGGTCATTCATTCCTCGGTGTGTGTACAATGAAATCCGACTTCCTCACGCCTCATCTGCTAGAACATCCCGCTGAAAACAAAATCTATTTCTGGCTTATTTGCCAGATATTTTTATCAGGAGGGGTGACAGTACAGTCTTTGGCGACATGCTTTTATGGCTCTCTATCCCCTGGAGGGCTCTGGGTAGGAATGTGAGGAAATCGTAGGGGACATCGGGGCATGTGGACATGTGAATTGGGGCAGTGATCAGGAGATAATTTTATGTGATGGGTGCTGTTGGAGGCGATGCAAAGTGGTGTCTGGGATGGAGGGATGTTCCAATAAACAGTAAGAAAGGAATGAGGATTATCATAACATAACGCAGAACCTTCTCCTAAACCTAAATTATCATTAGTGAGCTCTGCATCAGTGCTTACGAGGAATCTACATGCTAAAATGCTCACAATGACAATGCTAACACACCTGATTTTAATCAGGTATAGTGTTTACCATGTTCACTATCTTAGTTTTGCGTGTTAGCATGCTAACAATTGCTACCTAGCACTAAACACAGACTGCAGCTAAGGCTCATGGGAATAAAATAAAGATTTGGACAACTTGAAATTTTGAACTGAACTAATATTAATTGTAAATACTTAGAGTTCTAATATAGCACAACTGTCTGGTTTATCATTCAGCAATGATGATTTCAATAGAAATACCACTTCTTAATTTTCCTCTTCTACACATGCCACGGAGTCCCGATGGAGGGCATGTGTTTCCATCACTCAAGGCCGTGGCAAACTGGTTGCTCACTATTGCATAATTTTCACCTTGTACTTAAGCAATCTAGGATGTGCTCCAAGGATTCTTGACAGATTCTTTAGGGTCTCAGATAACAAGAGGAAAGATTGCACACAAATCAGCTGTCGGTTGGATCAGTTTCTTACAATTCTTCAACAGAGTCATGAACAAAATAGCCTCTTCTAAATTTTAATGGTATTGGCAAGTTTTTTTTTAACGCTTTTTAAATCTTGGATTCATCATCTATTTAGTACATGAGTGAAAGAAGATGCAAATGTAAATGAGCAATTTCAAGATGTCGCCTTGGGCCCTCGGAAATTGCCAACGGGGGATTTTTCACAATATTTTGACAAGTGAATATTTGAAAAAAGAATCAATTGATAAAACGAATAATGAAAATAATAATTAGCTGCAGCCCTAGCTGGCAGCGATATTATTATTACATTATATTACTCTTATACTGTAAAGACCTTTTGGAAAGCGAAGTGGGCGTACTGTGATTCCACTTCACTGTATTGTGATGGCTGGCAAATAAGATGAGCCCATCATGGAATAATAATTAAAAAGGTGAATGGAAAACCACAACTAAACCCCAACCAGCCACAAATAAAGAGGAATTCAACTTTATCGCCTGTTCAGTTACATGGAAGTGCTTCATTGTATAGAATGTGAATAATGGTGTGGATCAGTTTATCTTTTTAATAAATAAATGAATCATTACAGTCATTGAAACCAATTTCTTTTCTTCAAATGATCGATTATTTATAAGCTTAGTGTCCCTTTAATATATTTAAAGACTGGCCTAATGCCAAATAAAGGATACAGATCACACTGTCCACCCGAACAGAGCTTGTTAGTAATACTATAACAGACGAAAAGAATACCTTAAAATGGAGCAACTACTTAACATCGCAGACAGCCTCGAGGTCCCCGTGGGAGCACTTTGCAGGAATATTCATGACATAATGATTTTTCCTCGGCTTGGGGGGGGGGGGGGTTGCAGACAGCACTTTACCTTAAAAAAGCATGAAAATCCCTTACACATATGCCCTTATGCACGCCTAAGTAAACTGTCACCG
>JAVQJF010018968.1:0-70377 GCA_036023855.1 Gadopsis marmoratus | reverse complement strand
TTCTACGGCCCTGTCCAGCTCTCCTAGAGTAACTGCCTGTCTCCTGGAATCTCCTCCATGCTCTTGAGACTGTGCTGGGAGACACAGCAAACCTTCTGGCAATGACACGTATTGATGTGTCATCCTGGAGGAGTTGGACTGTCTGTGCAACCTCTGTAGGGTCCAGGTATCACTTCATGCTACCAGTAGTGACACTGACCCTAGCCAAATGCAAAACTAGTAAACAGTCAGAAAAGATGAGGAGGGGAAAAGATGTCAGTGGCCTCCACCTGTAAAACCATTCCTGTTTTGGGGGTCGTCTCATTGTTGTTAATTTCATTAACACCAAAGCAGATGAAACTGACTAACAACCCCCTCTGCTACTTAACTGACCAGATCAATATCAGTTTAATTGACTCGATGTTATACTATATGCATTTTTTTTTGAGCAGTGTATTAAGAGTCACTCACCTCTCATAGTATAGGCATTCATAAAAAGTGGTGTACACTGGCTCTTCTTTAACTCTTTCCAGGCAGGTGGACAGCTGATGTCCCTCTCTTCCATGTCGCACACAAAAATGTCTTCTGGCTGAGCAACACAAACGTGAGCAAGGTATGATTTAAAACTTAACACACTAATCCTTATCTGAATACTGTTGTTTAGAACCAGCTCACCTGTATTCTCTCTTTTTGGACGCCTGAGGGTGCAATGTAGATCTGCTCTCTGAGTTATAGAACACACCACAGGGTGTTAATATGAAGGAGAAGGAGTGAAGGACAATAAAGTAGTTCTTGAAATAGCAAGGAGTTAGTTTGTCATATCATAATGGAGCATCATGGCCTTGCATACAAAAAAAATTCCAAAATCTTCCCAGGTTACTTTATACTGAACTGAATCTCTATGGTTACTACAAAATCTTACGGAAAGCTTTTCTAGCCATCCATAACGAACCCAGTCCCCAGGGCAGTTAGTGTAACTAACGCTTTATACTTCTGCAACAGCTTTCCATAGATGTTTTGCAGTTATTGCTAAAACTGTTTCTTAGTCTCCATTGTTCCATTTACTTGGAATGAACTTTGAACTGCAAAAGTACAATGTAAATATTAATTTAATGACTACTTAATGTGTCAACACATCACAACCTCCACATCATAACCCCCCTAGAGGGTTCGGGGTCCTCCCCCCAGGGTCTCATGAACTCCTGTGGGAAACACTGTGATCCCCTCAAAATCTTTGCAATGGTAACATTTTTGCTTTAAATGTTGAGAGACTTAAAGTTTCCCCCATATAAAGTAGAAGATAAAAGGCATTGTACTCTTCTTTATATAGCAACAAACACAGCAGATAAAAGAGTAGCCTATTGATTCTTTGCTCAAGGTTTGGCAAGGCCGCCTCAGGCTCTGAGTCATTTCTGAGTCAAACCAAAGCAACTGCAGCAAAAAAGAAAACTAGAAAAGGCTTCCAAACTTAAAATTCAGACCTACACACACACACACACAGAAAATAAAAACACACTCATCTGAATACACTGCTGTCTATTCAGAGTGCTTCACGTATTACATATTTCCATCCACTTTCTTTTATCTAAAGTAAGTGAATGTGATGGAAGCTTTGTTGTAACAAAACATCGTTTAGGTCCCTGAGCTGAACAATTACAGCATAGACCCAAAGCAGTGTACAAATATCCACAAAATGGATAAATTTAAGATTTCATTAAACACCCATGTAGACAATGTTAGGACAACAGATTGTAGAAAGTAGTCATCAAAAATACAGCCATTTTGTGGAGTCATACTCTGCACAGCTAAAGTATCGCAGTGGAGCTTAGAACGGCTTAGTTTTTTTATCTGAATCTAAAGACATAGTAATTTAACAAGATGAAAGAAAATTCTCCCATGAATCATTTCAGAGTTACAATGTTTATTCTGCCTGAATTAAATACCAGCGTACATGGTGCAGCAGTCAGTACATCTGATTTGGTTTCATCTGAGGTATCGTCAGGTTGGCTGAAATAAATGTCTGCCATTCCCCATTTCAAACAGGGATTTGCTAACAGGTGGTGCTTTCTTTGTAGATGACATCCAAAACAACACAGTTGGAAAAGATGTTAGTAATACTAGCCTGTCGAAGCTTTCCGTTTGGTTTGAATTCTGTTTCATTATGGCGAAACTGTGGCCTTTTATCTTCACCCTAAGTTTGCACACATTGTGAAAACCGATATAACTGACCTCACATCACCCGCACTGGACTTTTGTCAGCATACACAATAGCATTCAGTTATTGGAAAAATTGTCAAAGACAGTTCAGAAAAGTTAAACGAAGGCATGTTTGAATGAAAATCCCTTTTAGCAGCCTTTAAACTAGGATGGTCACAGTTAAGTGACTGAGCATAAAAAAAATAAAAAAAAGACCATTAATGATCCTTCACAGTATTCTGCAAGAAAGTCATCTACATACGGACCCTCGTTTCAGACTGATCCCTCCTCCTGTCCCTGTCACCCATCCCAGCTGGTAGAAGAGTCGGCTTAACTCAGGGATGAGTGCACGAGGGTGCTCCTTCTCCTGTAACAAACACAGAGTTATCGTTGCTAAACTATCAAGTTTAACACTCTTGACACTAAACTTTAAATGCACGTTCCTAAATGTGCAAGTGCCGTGTCACCGTCATGGTAACAACAATCTGTTATTCGGTATAACCAAAGCACGTACGATTTTACTCTGTGACATTCTCCGTTTCTGTCAACAAATCACATGAAAAGATAAAAACCAACAATAAAGCGCACCTACTAACAAGTATTGCGTGTGTAGCCAAAGCCCGGTTGTTCCTCCGTGTCATAGAGCTCTATTGTTGTCCAAAATGTATAAAACCACATCCATGAGTCACACCGTTGTACTGGGTTATACAGTATGTTCCTTAATTACCATGAACACACAGACAGAGTGTAGTTTCTTTTGACTCAATCCCACATGCACGTCCTGCTGCCCCAAATACTCACCACAGCTCCAAATGTGTATTAGGCTTAATCCACAGCTAAAAATAGTCCCCAACAAAGGCACCATTTACTCCCGTTTCAGTAATGTTTGCCAAAAACTACAATGCAAAACTATTTGATGAAATTACTGAGCCTTTAAAAAAAAATATTTAACAATATATTTTGGACCTGTTTTTAAATACGTAGGTCTTCAGTAGGAACTGATGGGCCGGAGTAAAGGTAGGGAAGTCAGAACGTATTGAGAGACGGACTAACGTGTTGTTGGTCTTTTCATGGAATTTGTTGAGGATAAAAAAAGAAATAAAACAGAATACCAGTCATATAGTTCAAATGTGCATATGCACTGCGCTTTTAATCTTTCTCCAATAGGCCAGTCGTGCAGTACCAGGACGGTGTCGTGATCGTGCCAACAAAATACTATTATGCAATGCAATCGATGCATGCACGATTGCTGCTACTAAATACTTCCTAAACCCCCATAAACTTTACTTTGTCAGATATCTGTCCACATCAGGTGTATTTCTATGGCATCATTTCATACAAATGCAGTTCAACGTGATTATCTGTCATGTCATGCTTGCCTGTTTCTCCGTGGCCTCTTGAACTGCATCTTGGCAGCCATTGCTGGTGCCACACAAAGATGACATCTCCTGCGAGAAAACCATCGACTACATTTAGAAACGATTCACAATGTCAAGAGAGGATGTCTGGGAAATGGCTGCAATAACATTGATTTTTTTTTTTTTTTGGGTGTCATATGAGGCTTAGTGCTCTTAAGTCACATTGAAGCACCATTCTGTCAGTGTCTTACTTCCTCGTTTTGATATATTGCGTGTTGAAATCGAATACTGTTGAGATAACACTGGGGGGAATATTTACAGTTCTCGGTAATTTCTCTCCTACCTTGTCCTCCCATATGTCAGTTACAGAGAAAGCATGGTTTCCTTGGATGGAAGGGCAGACAGCCAGCGCTCGAAAAACCTCACATGCCACTACTGATTTAAATGTCTGTTTAATACCAACAGCTACACAATGGAAAAGCCCTACAGATACAGATGACATTTTTAAGGATGTAAAAGTAACAAGATTTTTACCATCAAGATACAAGTAAATAAGTAAATAAGTGTAAAAGTGTAATAAGTGTTAAATAGATAATTAAATGAGGGGCGGCTGTGGCTGAGGGGGTAGTGCGGTCGTCCATTAACCCCAGGGTTGGTGGTTCGATCCCAGCTTAGTTCGAACCCCGAGTTGCCCCCGGTGGAGGCCAGCATGGCAACTGTGTCCCCATCGGTGTATGGATGGGGTGTGAGTGTCCCCTAGATTGACTGGCGACCAGTCCAGGGTGTTTCCTGCCTCTCGCCCAATGTTAGCTGGGATAGGCTCCAGCCCCCCCCTGCGACCCTTCGGGATAAGCAGTATGGATAATGAATGAATGAATTAATTATTTATTTTATTATTATTATTGATAGATCCCAAAGTTATAATAAACTGGAGTTATTTTTTTATTTCTCAAAGCCTCCGATCGCCCTCCTCCACTCTCAGGCTTATTATTATCTGACATTATCCGAGACGGACCTTTTCCAGTTGCCTTTGACAGTTTTTGTCTTTTTGATCTCAAAGTTTCAATTTGCCGACAGTCTGCGGGGCTCGGTGGAAACCTGCGTCAGGCTTCGGGAAAGAGCACATCTTTGTCACTGCGACTGTGATTCATCCATCAGTGTGGAAGCGCGCCGCACTGATCTGTGTGACGGTGTAAAATACTGAGGGCTCTTCACCGGGACACCAAACGCTGCCACTGAGTGAACGTGACATTCTCTGTAATGGTGATGACATTCTGTTGGCCTCAGCTGCAGGTGGCTGTGAGAGAGTGTGGAAACGAGGCAAAGTGCATTTGACCACATCGTCCGTGATCCATTATAACAGCGCACACAACGTGACAGTGTGAGAAGAATTTGTTTTGTTTCATTTGCTGCTTAAAATTGCATATCAGGAAAATTCTGGTATTTTTTCACCTTATTCTCATAGTTGATATGGGACTTGCTGTACTTGAAATCATTTTGGGTTCACAGGCAGAAGGATGGAGGAGCGAGGAGGAGAGGAAGCAGACTGACCCGCATGGAGAGAACCCAAACACAGGGCAGTGGAGGTCAGGAGGTCAGTGTGGTGAATGTAGAGAGGATATTTACACCGTGTAGACGTGTGTTGCAGCCGCGTTCTTGCTCAAACAGTGACTCCCGTTTAAACGTGGTCGCTGAGACCGACCGGCTCGGTGCTGCGTCAGGGCAGGATTGCTGTGTGGGGTCAGTCTCGGTGAAGCGTCACATTAGTTATCAGGACACGGCATCAGAACCGTTAGCTCTCCAGGAAGTGGTTGACAAGCATCTACCGTGTCAGCATCTGTCTGAGTAATTGGCCTCTTATTTTAGCGCCCTCTCTGTCTCTTGATATGCTGCTGTCATGGTAACCAAGGAGACAGGGAGGAGACCGCAGCAGGACCCACTCACCGAGATGGAAGCACAGGCCTGTTGTTACAGGAGCACAGCTTTGTAGTTAAAGCAGAACTCTGGTGATGTTCTATATTTTTCTTGTTGTCAACCAAACCAATCCCATGTGCACATCACCAATGAATTCATCCTCCTAACATGTATTGTCTGTGTATGCAAAGGCTGATATATCTCTGTGTTCTCTTTCCTCCTGCTCTCACTCCCTCCCTCCCTCTCTCTCTCCCTCCCTCTCTCTCTCCCTCCCTCTCTCTCTCTCTCAACCCAACCAGATGAGCGCCCACCCAGAGCCTGGTTCTGGTTCTGGTTCTGGTTCTGGTTCTGGTTCTTGCCACTGTCTCCTAGTGCTGCTCATGGTGAGAATTGTTGGGTCTCTGGGATTTAACTTGGGACTTGTTGGTCTTGGTTTGGGATTTGACCCAGGACTTCATAGCCGAGACATTAAAGTGTAACTCCATACAGGAATTCAGCTACAACCGTCTCTCACAGCATATTTCAATCGAGTGAGGGAACAACACCCGTAGGGGGCGTGGCCTCATGACTACATTGTGTTTGGGTCAGACTGATTAGAATCGTTTTTTTAATGTAAATTTCATGACATAGACAGGTCCCAGCCGGTTGACTCTCTGTCAGCATCGGCCTCGCAGGTTCAGGCGTGATTTGAAGCAGTAGATGTCGCGTCAAGACAATTTCAACCCGTGAAATGCAGATTTTTACACGTTTGGCAAGAAACATCAATATTAACAGCAGCGTCGATGTGTCTCCTCACAGTGCAGTCATACTATTTAGTTTACAGCTCAAACAACACGTTTCAGTGTCGCCTCTGTCCTCTGAGAGTATTTACGCATAGAAAGTATTGTTAATTACATAAAGACATATTTATATAATGTAGACATGTGTTATGTATTTGAACATCAATGTTAATCATGTGGAACAATGAGAAGCTTTGGATGAGATTACGGGTCTGTCCGCTAAAGAAATAAGGATTTTTGTGAGCTTTCATAAAAGGGCAATGATTATTAAAGCACAAGTTAAATGACAGCTATGTTGGCTTTTTATCCATCCATCCATGAGCTACACCCGCTTATCCTTGTGGAGGGTGTCTGGAGCCGATCCCAGCTGACACCGGGCGACAGGCGGGGTACAACCAGCACAACCAGTCACCACAACAGGCAGTTTTAGAGTTGCCAATGAACCTAAACTGAATATCTTTGGACTGTGGGAGGAAGACGGTTCAAGCTACGTCACCAGCTAGTGAACAGATGTGAACAGTAACTGAAGCTCAGTCAAAGCCTACAAGATTCCATTGTAACAAGCTCTGCATGCAACCAGTTTGCATTTCATTCAGTCGGCTGGCGAACAGATGGAACTGAATCTCCACAGCAGGTTTAGCTGCAGGATGATTGGCAGCAGTTGGAGTAGGACGCCATGCAAATGTAGTCAGTTGGAGTACTTTAGCACCAAGCCTGCGCTGCCAAAGACCTGCCATTTTTAATGAATACCCACAATGAAGCTGTGTGCACGTACCATGTGATGGTGAGGCCACTGCCATGTGGAGACAAACAGTCCGTCCCAATAATTTGGCTCCAAAGTTGTAAAACACACTGTAGCTTTTGTCTCCTGTAATATTTGTGCCATCTGTAGCTGTGAGTTTTCTGTAAAATGGACCACGTGAGTTGAAATTTGAATGTCTGTCCACCCATCTGTCCATCAGTCCAACACTTTGTTGAAGACAAAACAGCCAAGAGGATGAATTCTGCTGATCTTACATTCGGCACCATAGTCAGGCCAGAATCGTCACATAATCAGGCATCTTAACATGAATTCCATTACATTTACAGTGTGTATTTAGGGTTTCTAAAACATCACCTCGTCCAAACTTCACGGTTGGAAACACATATAACCTGAACCCAAGCTTCAGTTCTTACTGTCATTTGAGGGTAATTTGACAGCAATACATGTGCACTAATTATGATATTAGTCCACCGATTGGTACATTGTGTGCAGTAATTAGGAATTTGGTAACATGAATTGGTACTTTGTGCACACAAATTATTAGTCTGAGAGCACGAATTTGCTAATCTGTGTGCACATATTATCAATTCAAGAGCACAAGAGCACTGATTTGTTTACTTGTTTGATTATTGAAGAGCTGGTCTCTTTTCATGCATTCGCGCTGCATGAAAACGTTTCAGGTGTAAATCTGACTTTTTAAAGTGTCAGCCTTAAAAAGAAACCCCATTGAAACACTGCCTCTTGCTCGTTGTTGTGTAAATTCAGAGAGAATATATAAGACACGGTACAAGCGCTCGGTTTGCTAATCTGACTTCTGCATACAGATGTAGTTGCCCTGCAGAAACAGCACTTCAGAGAGTTAAAGAGCATCCGTCCCTCCAGGCCATCTTTAACGCTGGCACACTGGACCCTCCTCCACCTGGAATCTATTCATGCTGAGTGCACGTTTCGTTCATGTGTGAACATGAATGACAATAAAAACGATGTAATCTAATCTAATCTAATAAGAGCTGCTCCCCTCCGGCTTGGACTGAGTCGTTACAGACATCCGTTTGTGGGGGTGTCACTCAAAGCCCTCATCTAAACGGGCAAAACCTTCGGTGACATGTTGTTGTTGTCAAGATAAACTGCTTTAATGTAGATGTCACTCGTTTTAAGTTGTGTTGATCTGTCATGCGCCGCACTACAGGGACTGTTTAAGATGCTGTGCCATTTAAGAAGAGTGTAAGTGAGCACGACACACTGCTGACTAGAGTTGGAAAGGCAAGAATTCATGGCCCTGAACTCACCACAGCTGTCTCACAGCGGGGAAAACAAACTCTAACATTTAATTCCATTTATTTTGAAAGATGTCAACAGAAAAGTAGTAGGAACTACTGGGCCTTGTTTCCCCTTTAAAAACTATTTGCCATGAATTTACCCTTTATCCATAATTTATCCCAACAAAGCCTCGACACGTCTAACGTCACAGACACGTGCGCGGTGCTGTTGTTCTTTTCTAAACTCCATTAGGAGATATATTTTATGAACCCTGACTCAAACAGCTCAGTAAAGAATTGATGCCGTCATCAATCGTCTCTGCAGCTCCGAGCTCATTGATCTGCTTCACTGGTTCAGACCGGCACCCAAAGGACCCCCCCACATATCAAACCACATCCTGGCTGCCAGGCTCCGTCGTGTCTCAGTTGACTAGCGGCACAATGAAACCGAGGCTGACTGAAGTTCTATGTAACTCAGCTGATCCCATTTCTTGGCTTTCCAGCATGACCATCCTCCCACTACCCCCAGTGCTCACTACTCAGGCACGACATCGAAATCACTTTTATAGCCTGTGGTAGAGCATCCATCCTGCCCCGTCTGTGCAGCACCTCCAGCCACAAAGTGGGAGCACAGGTTTTAGTTTTGGTCTCCGTGCAGGTATGAAGGTACCAAACCTGGCAACCACCTACATCATTTCTGTTTGTATGCCGACAAAAACCAGATTGGAGGTGTGAATTAATGAGCTTTACAGGTGTTGGTCGGTGTATTTTTGATGTTTTGTCAGAGCCAGGCTAGCTGTTCCCCCTGTCTTTATGCTAAGCTAGGGTAGGGTAGAGTCTCCAGGAAAAATGAATGAAAGTTAATGTAATGTCCTCTGTTTTGACGGAAACGTGAGTGTGTGTGCGGATGGAGAGGTCAGGACAGAACCTTTGCAGAGGCAGATGGAGACTCGCTGATGCTTTCAGGCCACTTTCCGGGTCAAACAGGCATCTGTGTGGGACTGGACGCGAGCTCCCTCAGACCGCGGCCCTGTGCAGGTCTTTGGCAGAGGGCAGCTGGCCAACAAGCACGTCCTCTCTGCCTTTCAGATGTTGTTTCTACAGCTCTGTCTCGGAGGAGGTGAAACGAACGCGCAGCGATCACGACGTGTCGAAGCTTTCTGTCGTCTGATGTGTGGAAACGGACCAAGAGGCTGTGTGACATGATGGGCTGCTTCGAACGTCCTCAGTTGGAGCCTCTCAATTACACCAGTTTTCATCCCATTTGCTGCAGATGGTTTCACTGCCTGAGGTGTTTACGGTAGCACCGGGGGGGGGGGGGGGATGTGTGCGCTCTTGGAAAATCTCCATAATGTGTGCTGAGCTGAAGGATGTTATTATCATGCCAAGACAGCAGAGTGGCCACTTCTCAGTTCAAGAGGAACCCATCACCTGCGGGATGTCGATGTCATTTGTGGGTCTTGAAAAGTCTTGTAAAGCTGTTGTGGCAGTGATGTTGGTTAGAAACTGTTTCTGTATGCGACTGTAACATCCCGTTCTATGCTCTAGGTTCATTTTGGAAGTATATCCTCTTGTGCGTATGTTCCAGTTTTGTTTCGGTTCACCTGAGTTCTGGTGTTTACCTGCCGCTGAGTCCCTCGTTAGTCCCCTCTTCTATATATGCTGGTTCCTTTCATTTGTTTGGTTAACAGAACCATGACTTCCTTTTGTCAGCCGTCCAAACGTAAACCAGCTAAAGACTTCCATCACTCAGATTAGCAGAAACACCTTTCGACCGTTCTTCACACAAACGTTACATTTCATAATGAGCTGATTAAACATAAAGTGGGAGGAAGAAAACTCAGGAGATGCACTTTAAAACACGAGGACGTCGTTCCGGATGGGATTTAAATTCCAGGAGGAGCAGCCAGTTCACAGAAAACCAGCAGGTAAGTGTGTGTAATTATTACTCACATACGCTCTGCATGAACACGAACTATTGTATTTGGAATCCACAATCAAGCCCGAGGCGGACTGATCTCTGGTGGAGGCTGAGAACTTTACCCCTGTGCTACATGGGCCACAATCAAAGCAGCTTAAACAAAATTCATGACCTCTGGATGCCAGGGCTCCCTCACATGCTGCAGCACAACTGGATTTTAATAGTCCTGGATCAGGCCTCTGTGCTACCCAGTGCCAGGCCACCAATAGGCTGCAATCAGTCCGCACATGAAGGCGCGCAGGAGGCTTTTAACCCCGAAGTCTCCAGTGAGCATCATGGACTCACAAAATTGTTCCAGTACCTCGGAGGGTCCGCACACAACGCAGGCCAAGAAGCTTTTTGCTCCGTCCGTTTAATTAAAAAAAGCATTTTATTTGCCACTGCAATGCAGATCACAACCGCGACGTGTCTTTGATGACTCGCTAAGTTTTATCTTCATTAAATCAAGTCCCACTGGATCCCTAAAGATGCTGTGTTTTCATTTTAAAACACAAAGCAACGGAAGCCCGACTTGCTGACGAGACCGAGGTGAATAATGCAGCTGATGAAATGACATAAAAGCTGCTTGTGGTTTCAGTTACGTCACCTCTGAAGAGATCTTAGGTGCAACAAAGAACGGGGCTGCGGGGCAAAGAGGAGGGCAGGGCAGCGTGTAGGTGAATGACGTGGCGGAGGATTAATTTCATCCCTTTTTCTTCTGGGATCAGTGTGGTGAATCGGCCTTAGAGTGCACAGGAGGGGAAACTAAAGCAGAACTTAAAAAGGGAGAGCGAATATTAGACAGGACGACCAGAGAGGCGAGGCGACCCTGAGGCCTCGGGGGTCCACGCCACTCTGACTATTATCTCAGTCTCCATGTAATCACACTACTTCGCTCGACATCTGAGACGAAACATTTGAAAAGAGCTGTCACTTTACTCCCAATAAGCCGTACGAACCCTGCACGCACAAAATATTCTGGTTGTTGCCCTTATTCCCGAAAACGCCAATGAAACGCTAATGAAGACGAATATTCCAGCTGACATGCAGCCTTGTAGACTCCGGCTGTGGCTCGATGCCCTAACGTGTCGTTTATCGCATCAAAATATGGAAAAGTGGAACAGCTGGAGCCGCTTCACTGGGACCTTTACAGAGTTTCCGCCGCTGGCCGACATTTTCAACCGTGTGAACTCAGCCTCCCTCTTTCATTCGTTCAGCCAGCTTCTTGACAAGGTCGTTGTTGAGATATTTGCTCACGTTTCCAAAAACCTGCTGATCTCCAAGTCTTTCGTGGTGTTTTAAAGGTAGCTTTCTCCTTTTCTTGTCTTCTGTGCAGCATCTTGACCCCTGCAGCCCTGTCAGCTGACCTTCAACTGGAAGAGGCCGTGAATGAGCTGCATACACGTCCAGAGAACGCTGCCAAGACCTGAACAATATCTGGTCATCACACGTCTGAGTCTGAATGAGGCTTAACTCAGAATATCCAACCTGAGTTTGCTGTTTACATGACCCGAATCAAATGCTGAATATTGTCACATTGAGAAAAGGAAAAGAAGGAACGTACAGGAAATGAGAACCAAGGAAAACGAAGAAAAGGGGAGGAAACAATGAGATTGAGGAAATAAGAATAAAGGGAAGGAAACAAAGGGAGAGGGGACAAGGAGGCAAAGGAAAGGAAATAAAGAGAGGGCGATCTGTACAGATGACAATAGAGAACATCTTTTATCAGAGAACAAATCTGTGCAGTTCAACATCATCATAACGTGAGATTCACCTACACACAGGTGTATGGTGGAAGAAACAAAAAAACAACACTCTGTTGCTAAGATACGGTTCGACGTGTCAGAGTTCAGTGTTTCCTGCAGAAGAGTCTCCACTGCAACAAGTAAAAGGGCAGCTGCTCTGCAGCAACACCAGAGGCCATTTAACACCAATTAGACTTCTGAAGGCCCCTGGTCCTGGTCCTGGTCCTGGTCCTGGTCCGACAACATGGAGGAGGCACTCTTACTGCTGATACTTTACTCTAAACTCTGGTTGCAGTTACTCTTGGTGGTTGAATGTAAGTAAGTACATTTACTCAAGTTAAACACAAATCTGAGGTCCATTATTATGGATTCAACTACCTGAATATATCAAATCATTAAACTGAGCTCCACCTTTAGCAGCTGCAACAGTAAAGACATCAATTAATATATTTAAATACTTTTATTCTGAAGTGGGTCTTTTATTTTTGTAAGTATG
The DNA here is from genome assembly GCA_036023855.1 of Gadopsis marmoratus. Lineage (NCBI taxonomy): Eukaryota > Metazoa > Chordata > Actinopteri > Centrarchiformes > Percichthyidae > Gadopsis > Gadopsis marmoratus. Next base: position 57,928 of record JAVQJF010018968.1, on the reverse strand, counting down.
TACGTATATTAACACTTTTGTACTTTTATTTGCATGCAGAACTTTTACTTTTACTAACAGAGTATACTTATACTCTGCAGTACTGCTACTTCTGTGTTGTCTCATATAAACTCAGTACTCCTAAAACCCTGGAACCCGCTGCTCCCGCAGACCTGATCCCACAGGAAGTCACCTTTTTTTGAATAATGGAGGTTGAACAAAGCGCCACGTCTGTCTGTCTGTCTGTCTGCAGCTCTCACTGCGCAGCTGCTTCCCTCCCGACTCCAAACTGCGCACACGCGCGCGCACACGCTCGCGCCTCTCTGTGCGGAGCAGACAGCACCATCAGCAGACGGCAGCAGCATCAGCACCATCAGCAGCATCAGCACCAGCAGCCCGGACAGGTGAGCGCAGCTCTGCCTTCTTCCTCCGAGTCGCGGACGAGCTTTTTATTTTTAAACATTTTAATTTTTTATTTAATTTAACAATAAAAAAATGAAAAAAAACTGTCCCCAAACGCGTCGCAGTCGGCTGAACGTTACAGGACAGGGGACCAGATGTGAGCAGCTGACGGGCGGCTGCAGAGGCGCAGGGCTGCTGCCTCCCCGGGTCAGAGCAGGTCGCCTCTCACACAGCGTGTGTGAACGTGTGTGAACGTGTGTGAACGTGTGGCAACAACAACATTTGCTGTAACTTGAGCCACACGAGCGTCAGCTGGTGGGCGCAGTGGCGTTAATTGGTTAATTGCCGGTTAATTGGTCGTGACCTCGTGCTGAGGCAGAGGGTGCACGAGGTTTTGCACCCAGAGAAGTAAAAATGGGCTGTAAACCAACTCGGGTTCTTTGGGGGGGGTTTGCCTTAAAATGAAACTTTTGAAACATAAATCGTAGGTTTGTGGAGAAAAGGCAGCTGCTTCATGGTCCACATATAAACACGAGATGTAAAAATGTGCATCATAGTGATTTGAGAATAAATTACAACTGAAACATTTGAAAATTAATAGGAAAATCATATTTTCCAAGCAACTGTGCCACACAGTTCTCTGGTTCCAGCTTTGTAACAATGTGATGACTTGCTTTGTTTTATATGGTTTATATGGTTTGGACCCGTTTGTTTGAGTTTTTATATCTGAGGGCAGATTATTTCCCCATGTGTAAGTTTATTGAGTTTATTGATAGTCATTTGGCTATGTATGTATGAATGTATGTATGTAATTGATAGATTATCACAAAACCTGCTTCCTTTGTGGCTGAATTGAAGTCTTGTTGTCTATTTATGTGTGATAGATGTTTTATGGTCATATTTATATATGAGCCTTAGATTTACACGGCTACCAACAGCATTTATGAAGATTCAAATTCAAAGTTTTGATGCCAACTAAAAAAGGGAAAACTTTGCTTTTGTCACGGAAGCCAAATGTTTTTGCCGAAGGGCCAGATTTGGCCCACGGGCCGCTATTTGTCCACCGCTGCAGTAGCAGTTTTAATGAGCTCTGATAAGTTATGCTACAGTATATTTTGCTGGCGGCTGCTGTGAACATCAAACCCAGACAGCCTGCCTGCGTGAGGGAAGATCACCCTTCATGAAAGAGATTTGTATGAACTAACTTTACATTTCATTAAATTGTGACAGACCTGTCAGTCAGATCCACAGACCTGTCACAAGCCTTCATCACCATCGTCGTCATCGTGGTTTGTTTGAATAGATTTTTAAACTCAACGTTGTTTAACACAATTAATTCTGTGACGTCGTTACACATGACGTTGTTTCATACGAGGCAGAGTCGTCCTGACACTGTCGCCGTTGAGGCTTGGTCTGTTTTTGTTTGTTAATGGGGGGGTGGGAACTGAAATATCTCAGCAACTATTGGATGGAGGACCAACACTGCCGTCATCAAAAGAAAAGGGGAGGTTATACATAAATACATTTATTAATGAACTAATAAAATGGGGAAATTAAATAAATAGGGGTATTGTATATGCAAACGGAAAAGCATACAGAAATATAAAATTTGTCAAATTGATCAACGATTTAAGACCTATATTTTTAATATTATTTTTTGGTGCATTTAAAGACTAATTTAATTATTGAGTAATTTATTCATTTTATTTTTAATTATGGCATTTTCGGGCCTCCATATTCATCTAGCGCCACCATCAGGTCAACATTTAAGTACAATCACAAAGTGCAGTATGTGTCACACGTGTGGTTTTTTTTTTGGTGACCAATTTTAGATATGAAAATCAGTGAGTAGTAAGTTGAAATAATGACTTATCTATTCTAAATCAAGACTTATTATCTCATAAATTTGAATCTGTTTTGATGTAAGTAAAAAACATTCAATTGACTATTTCCTTATTTTGACTTAATATCATAATTTGATTCTCTACCTCATATTTTCGATGTGCCTCCTCATAATTTCGATTTTTCTTTCTCAGAAATTTAACTTGGTGTCACATAATTTATTATTATTTGCTTATTTAGCAACGGCTATTTTAGTAGCCTCTGTGCAGTCAAATTTAAACTAACTGCACCAAAACCCCAATTTTAAATCTTAAGGCTGGTGTTACTCCATATTTCTCTTATTGGCAACGAATGGAACATGTTAGTCCAGCTCTCAGTCCTGTCGTACTTCCTGTATGTCCCATTTGTTGGGGACTATTTTCAGTGGTGGATGGATCCACGTTTGGTTCTAGTGAGTGTTTGGGGCAGCAGGACGGTGTGTGTGTGTGAGACTGAGCGGCAGGACCTGACACTTCCTCCAGCTGCTTGCATTAGTAAATGATCTCAGGTGTTGAAACAGTGTAATCCAGAGCAGCTGTGGTTTGTGTCATGGAAACTGAAAGTGTAATCTGAATTCTCTTTGTGATCAGCCTGCTTGTCTTTCCCGGCTGCATCACTCGCTTCTGCATTTGTCATGAAAACCACAACTGATAGAGGAGCTAGAAGTGTTTTCAGATGCGAAAGAGCCTGAAGGGATGTTGATTCAGGCAGGTTGCTCCTGTCATACTAACATGTTTATTGATTTATGGTGGCTATAATGAAGACCCCTCTCTGATTTTAACACACAGAAATTCAAAATAAGCTATGTGACGATGCATCAGTGCGATAAAGAGATAATGCTGTTATGATATGGCGCTATATGAATAAAATTGAATTAAAGCCCGAGGGAGTACATGTTCTGTCACTGTGATGTGCATCACGGCTGCCGATTCGTTGTGGTTCAACCAATGAACAGAGCCTGCCGAGAGACGATTTTTGGCGCAGTGGCCACACTCGGTATTGCCCCAAAAAGCTTCTTTTTTTTTTTTCCTCCATACACAATAATTGGAAAAGGAGTGGCTGTAAAACGGTGATTAACGCACTGAAATTACTCTTTTAATGGAAAGTCTAGAAGAGCCGTATGATTACATTTTTGTGTGCGAGCAGCCAACAGGAAGTCGGTCAGCTCAGACAGCGGAAGTCTCGTCAACGTCATCGTTGTCCCAGGAACTCTGCCTCCGATTGGCTAGTACTCATTGCCTCCCTTGGTTAAGGTTAGGATTATACTTAGCCAATCAGAGGGAGCGCAGGGCAGGAGATCATCTTTGAATGCGGCATCCAGTCCTCCTTAATACGTACACAGGGTTCAACAGTGTCTTCATTTTAGTGCAGATTTTACTGGCCCGAGTTTTTCGGCATGGCAGCATTTACGGTTCAGTCCGACGCCTGCCTCAGCGTCTCTGTCCGGGTGGACGTCCTCCATTACATCCCCTGATAGCGTGACACGAACAACAGGTTTGTTCGGTTAAGAGGGAACAGAGAGCAGTAAGAGAGGGGTCAGGACAAGAATACGAAAATGCTCTCGCCTCTCAGCTCTGCTGTGTGTAGACAAGATCCAGGTCTGCTCTTAATTCAAGTCTATATCTGCTGCAAGTCCTCATTCATCTTTAGCAAGTGTAATTGGATGTGGGTCCACAGAGAGAGGACATCTAATTACAGTTTGAGCCGTTTCAGTGTACCTAGTGGTGAACAGGTATAATAAACATCATTTTAATGATAATGCCCCAAATGGTTTCCGCTGAGCTATGAGGTTCTCAAAGAGTAATGATTTTACATGACCGGGGTAATGAGAAAGCATTTAATTTGGATGAGAGTGTAAAAGAAAAACAGGAAGGGTGGATTCAATTAAAGCCGGTCGGGGAACCTTTATGCTCATATTAAAGGAGGTGTGTCCAACTCTGAGGAGATTATCGACTGGATGTGAAGATTTGATCCAGATCATATGTTTGACATAAACAAAAGGGTTTAATAGGTAAAAAGACTTTCATTGGCAGGACTCGCCCTTGGAGACGGGGTGAGGTGCCCAGATGTAGAGTCACTGCTCCTTCGCCTCGACAGGAGCCAGACATCCCATCAGGGTGCCTCCTGGACGAAATCCCCTTGAAGGTTTTCTGGGCGCGTCCAGCTGGTAGCAGATCCTGAGGTAGACCCAGGACACGTTGGACAGATCTGGCCTGGGCACACCTTGCGATCCCCCGGGAGGATCTGGGGAGGGACATGAAGACAACCCTGCTTAGCCTGCTGCCATCGCAGCCCCGGAAAATGGATGGGTGGGTGGAATACTCATTGTTTGAAACCATGTTTGATCATATTTACGATCGTCATTTCTCCCCAAACGCCATTCAGCGTATATGCATTCTGAAATTTCCTGTGCTGCTACTTGGCAACGCGTTACAGTAATGTGAGAACAGTTAATCCACGTAGCGCTGCGTTACTTTGAAATTTGAGGGTTGGCCTTGTTGGCTGTCTAAGTTGATGGTTGATATGGGTGTGGTATCTGTGTGTTCAGCAGAGAGACTTGTCCGGGGATCTGCTAGCATCCAAAGTTGTTTAAATTTGCATGATTATGTGCGTTGGTTAGCTTAGAGTTGGAGGGTATTTGAAGTAGATGGAGTTGTGTTTGCATCCACCAGATGGATGTAAGGATAATATTCCCTCTGTTCCCTCCCGAGGGAAATATCTGGCTCCTTAGCTGCTAAACGCTCCGCTGTGTCCAGCAGCTAGTCTCTGAGTCAGTCTGCTGCTCGCTGCTGAGCAGGTGGTGGACTGTGGGTTCACCAGAGATTTTTCACACAAAAACAAAAAGTTAATGCTGAGTCATAAAGCCAAAACAATGAGCTGAAAGATGCTAAAAAAGATGTCGCCGCGTTGGACACAAGACGCACATTTTGCATTTCATAGAAATGTGCATCGGATGAAGTGAGACAACATGTGGTGAGATGAGCCACAGGGGGCAAAATGGGATTGTTTAAAATGGAAAGAAACTGCATAAAAGCTGCAGGAGCTGGGCAGAGATTTTACTCTGCTTCATGCCATCTAACACAAAACGGCTGTGTGAGAAAGCAGCCGGCAGCATGAGTCACGAGCCTGCTGCTCTTCGCTCAGCGACGGCATCGTGGCGGGTTAACGTGGCGAAACATTTTCAGCAGTCTTCAGTCCCACCCCGCTCGAGCATTTTAAAACATTCGCCACTTTCATTTCACACTAATTTGTCCTCATTTCTCCACCAAAGACCTAAAATGATTACCTATATTTTCCACCATCATTAACTTAGAAAAAAATGATATGCATGCTGCTGCAGAGCTGAATGACTTAAGAATAGGGCTCACTAAATATTTAGTATTTGCATATGTGCATGTTTGTTTTTGGTTATTGTCATTGTTGATTAATCTGCAGAGTGTTTTTCGTCTATTAATCGACTTAACGTTTTGCCTGTAAAATGTTTCACGGTTTCACGCAGCCAAATTTACAAATGTCTTGTTTTGTTCGACCAACCGTCCAAAAGTGAGAGACGTTCAGTTTACCTTCGTTCACGGCGAAGAAGAGCATGAAATACTCACATCTGAAACACGTATATCATTAAAATGTTAACATGCTTTCCATAATAACGGTACCTAAAACCATGTTTCATGTTCCAGGCTGTCCGACAGTCATGTTACACTTGTATGTATATACAAGTATATATGTGTATATATATATATATGTATATATATCATGTATAACACTTCTCTATATGCAGATGACATTTTTGGTAGTTTTAACTCAACTTTATTTATATGCACCTCTCACACAAACATGCAGTGCTAAATGAACAAAAAATAGATTTTTGCAAAATTACAACAATAAAATGTTGACGTAAAATAGCCAGACCTCGGGATATAAAGTTAACTTGGGGTAAATCAGTTTTACAGCTGACCAGCTGAATTCCTGTGGTTCAGAACACCAGATACTCGCCAAATACATCCAGTTGTAAACGTTAAACAAAAAAAACAAAAAAAACAACTTCTTGCACTTATGACAGACGCAGATTTACAAAAATGGAAAACTCTGCCGTTACGGTTTCACTCTGCCGGCAGCATCCCGAGAATCAATTTAATTTTATTAGCTCAATGAAACCTTTACCGCCACCTAAAGACCGCTGTGGTTCGTTAACCTCTAGCTTCATAGCAGGGAATTAAAAACAAAACAACTGTCATCTTTCCAAAGTTAATAAGGTTAAATCCTGCTTCTCTCGTGTGTCGGAGGCCAGAGGAAGAGAACGTGGTGAACCTTCGCAGGTCAGACCAGCTGCTCTACTCCCCACATTTCACTCGAACATTCAAGGAAGAAAAGTGGCTCGATTGCTTCTCCCCCCCCAACACATCCACGACAATACATTCCATCTTGCATACGGCCTCCTGTGAGCCCCGGTCCACTGACGCAGCGAGGAAGGCCCACCTCTCCGAATTGGAAACTAATCTGGCAGAACATGCAGCTATCTTGCAGGAACCCCAAACATCAGGTTATTCATTTCACACACTGCACTCCGCGCACACTTTGTAAGATGAAAGCGCTACAACTGCATAACCCTGTGAAGACTATTATTCTAGCCTCTTCTTTTAGGAGAATATTAGCTGTAAGTAAAAAAACATAGATTCAATTTCTTTTTTTTGCAGTGTCTGCAGGCATTCTTTCAGGCTGCATGCCTCCACCAATAAGGCTTGGCAACCACTCGCTGCTGGAGCGTCTGGTAATGATCAAAACCAGCATTAGTTGCAGCCCTAATATCAATAAAATATGTCTTTGTGGACATTAGGTTTTCTCACTCAGATAGTCTGGAGATGTCAAGTGCTTGTTGCTCGTTTTGACCGTCCGTCAGCAACCAAAATAACATCACGCTGTGTTTGTGTCAGGGCTGTACCATTTTGATGTGGACTGACAAGTGGGAGGTTATGCATTTAATTAAGCCTACAGGGGAGGACGTGACAAAATAATGCCTGTGCTTGTGTGTGAGGGGCGTCGGTAGTTTTTATCTGACGAGATCTGAATTCATCCACATTAAACTAATGACTTTTGCGGAAAATCTTGATTAAGTCAAACACATGATATGAAAGGGACAGTATCTGTGACCTTCAGGCAGAAATCAACACGTGTTCATACCAAGAGAAGTCTCAGTTACAGTCTGTATCATAACATTGATACAGGCTACACCGGTTACGAGGCGTGCACTGTGAATGTGTCTCGAGAGAGAGATTTATGGCGGCCTTGAGCGGTGACAAACGCTCTGAAAAAAAAGGAGGCTGTAAATCTAGTCTGTCAGCTAACATTCATTTCTGCTCTGTGTGACTCTGCTTGTGTCCAATATGTCTGTAGGACTGTAATTATACACTGGTCAGTGGCTGTCATAAAACAAGCATGTCATTTGTTATGAACTACCATCAGCTTGGTGCTAAATGGACTCCTGCTGCTCCCTCTTGCATGGCCTTCCTGCATTAAAGGGGGGCTGCTCTGGTTTCCTGCCTGCAGCTCAGGTGAGGTGGGAAGTCTAAACTCCCCCAGGTTTGATGTCAGAGTGTCTCGGCCCTGCAGCTGAACGGCCATCTGCCCAGAGTTTCCCCTCCAGCTCCTGCACCCTGCATGCTGCAGACTTTCTATAAAGTTAAAGTTAAAGAAAATACTGTTTTAAAATGACCCATGGTGTGGTTTCCTGACAAGAAGAAACCTCTGAGTACCTCAAGTTTTCATAAGCTGTTTTCCTTTAATGCTTTAACCTCTTTCCCAAACCTGTGGAAGGCACTGACCAACAACAGGTGTTGTCTGTTGGATTTGAGGACTTGCTGCATGCTGGGCTCCTCGTGTTACCATGAAGACGGTGCAGAAAGTGCAACCAGCCAGAACGTCTGTTCTGTACGATTCTGCAAAAACCTGGATAATGTTCAATGATTTTTAAATTCTTGCTTTCTATAATATCTTCTTCATGTGGCAACTGCAGCAAAGTTAAAATTGTGGTTACGGCTAATAAAAAGGTGAATGCTGATTGCAGACTCTGGGCTCCTGCGTTAACGTTACGTCAGATGCAGTAAAAGAACTTTCTACATAAAGGACACATTACTTCCTGCGCTGACACTGAACACACGTTATATCATGAGGTGCAGAGGCTCCGTAAAGGCTCGGTGATCCAGCGGTCACACTTCCTTGCTTTCTTGCTCTGCAGTAGAATGAAAGGAGTGAAACTCTTGGTTTTGCAGATTGATCGCTGACTGAGAGGTACAGTAGCTGTCAGGAGCGATTGTGAAAGGCTCGTCACGCTTCTTTGTAATAATCAGTGTGGGAGGATTGTTCTACTTATTTCTACTAATTTCCACTCTATTTATAAGGATGGCAGAGTGAACAGTGTGCAGTCAAACGGAGCCAAGGCCGAACATCAGGCTGAGGCCAACACACTGCTGCATCCAGCAAATACATGTAGCCTCACATCCCCACATCTGTCTGTCTCTCTGTGTCTGTCTGTCACCCCTCCTCCTCTCCGTATCTCTCTCTGTGTGGCCTTCAGGGCCTTGTAGGCACACTGCTCATCAATAAACATCTTATTATAAATATGGAGAAGTTGCATCAGATCTGTGTGTTTATATTCACACTTATCCTGACATGTTGTTTCTTACCTGCTGCTGCGACTTAACTGGACTGTGGACACGAGGACCGCAGACAACATCAGAGCCTTCGCGTTGAGGATAAATCCTGATGTGAAGATCAAGGCAATTACCTCACCGAGAGGTCGCTGCGTGCGAGCTAATAACACGATACAAGTTGGTGGAACGTGGCGCTGTATTTGATGGAATCATCATTAATCATCCCGCCCCCTCCCTGCGCGGCCAGGAGGACGTTGGCCCTCGTTGATCGCGGGCGTCATGGCAACTAACACGTAATGGAGTGCTGAGATGAACTTTAGAGACTTGGCTGACGATTTTTGAAACTTTGCAGGAGTGAACGCAAGGTCCAACATGAACGGTGCACGTGCGCTCAGAGGGAAATCTGAGATTCCTCTTCTCCTAAAGTTAAAAAGGAAAATAAATATCCATGTACACTTCCAGAGCCATTTGCATGCTAATTATGCAGACTAGCACCATTCAGCGAGCAGCAAGCACCCTTACAATCTCCTTCACCCAAAACAAAACAGTAATTACACGAGTGACTTTGATTTTGCTTAATTTCCAGACTGAACGGTTTTGTGCTGAAAGCCTCAAAGCAACTGGATTGAGAGGCTTCAAGTATTTGGGATTATTTTGTCACCACAGCACAAACCTTACTGCAGCTCTCGGGGGGGGGTGCATGTGAAATATATCGGCGGCGAGATGGAGATCAGCTCAATTTTGGGGGGGAAAATAACCCGCTTCTTTTCGAGGGATTAGCATCACAGATCAGACCTGATCCAGATAAGACTGTGACTCGGGGAAACTTTGAAGTAGCGTCGCAGGAGGTGGGGATTGTTGTAACTAGAGAGGATGAGGTTGTTGACGAGTATCTCGTTTGATCTCCGGCAGCCTGTTTCCTGCTGTGTGGGGGGGGGGGGAGAAGGAGAAGGAGACCATGTGTGTTTGTGCAGCATCAGTACTGGTTACTGTTTGCTGATGGAATAAGGTTTGATGTGCTCCCACGGGGTTTCGGCGTCCTGATTGCTGGAGATGTTGAAGGACAATGAAATTAGTGTTGTTTCTTTTCCATCTCTCATTCAGTGCGGACAGATTTATTTAATAATGTTTTTACTAAGCTCGACACCGCGCATATCCATAACTGGCTCAATCATTCATGAAGAGGCGCAGCTCTGTGCTTGATCTGCCCAGTGTGACGAAAAGTGACAGTCAGATTCAATCAGGGGGAGAAGTGTGAACACGCCATCTGCATCCGTGTGACGGGCAGAGATTTCCCCGCTCTTTGTGCCGCGCCGTCCTTGAATTTGTCCTCTCCTTCTGTTTTTTCTTTCTTCTGCCGGAGCCACTGTCTCGCCCCCTCCGGCTCAATATTCACCGTGCGAAGACGTTCTCCCTCGAGCTGAGGAGACTCTCGCAGACACTGAACCTGAGGGGTAATTTGACCGGCCACTTCAACAATCGACGTCTGGCAACGTGGCAAAGATATTAGATGCCATACAAGCTACCCGCGTGTCCACAGGCAATGTTGTCTGAATATGTGCAAAACTCAAGGTCACAACGTCGAAACCATGATCAGTAATTCGGCAGAAGGATCAGCTGGAGCCTGCTGATCGCAGAAATCATTTGTTGTCTGGCACATCGAATTCACATGAAAGCGTCATTCAAACACGACCCTCTGTGACTCGGCACTTCTTCTCCTTTTCAACACAAAGTAAACCATGATGCAGTTTAATCCAAAACGGATTAAACGGCACTACTGTCTTGCTGGCCCAGTTATTCCACACTCACAAAACACTGAAGTTATTTATATCTCTGCAGCCAGAACACTCACACTAACCAGACAACGTTATTGCGGCACCCTCATCTTCGCCTGTTTCGTCTGTAAATGTACAAGCTGACAACGTTTAAACATACAAAGCATTAAAGGGTCTTTGCCTACACAAATGCCTCAAGGCCAAATCTGCAGTACGTCAACATCTCACGCAGAACGCCCTCGAACATGACATGACAAACAAATATATATATATATATATATTGTTGTTAGACTTTGTAGTGAAGATTTGATTCTCTCCAGTAGCCTTGAGTGAAGCTTTATTAAAATAGATAATGTAATTATCCATGCAGTGTAAATGATGAATTTTTAATGACTTGGAGATAATGAACTTTAATTTTTTCATGCATTATGTTTATTTGTTGGTATTTTTTTTAAGGATGGCATGTCTGGGAATGGTAATTAATTGTTATGTGATTAATTGGAGACAGAAGCGTAATGAAGCGTATTTATTTTTGGCAGCCCAAATGCTCTGACGCTTTGTTTTGACTTTTACAAATAGTAATTAAACTAATTACACAGGTGTATGGGCCCAACATGCAGGCATATACATATTCATTTTTATTGTTTAAACAATAAAGATAGAACACCAGAGTAGAACACAGTACACTGGATTTATCTAAACGTGCTGTGTCACTTTTACTCACACTAAGTTTCCATTCTGCACTAATTACACTGTAAATATCGATATCCTCACCCTGTAGGCTTATGTCATGGCCACCAGTTTTAATTAATTCACCTAATACCCATGAGCCTCGGGCGGCGTTGTCACTATTTGTCACGTTGTCCTATTGCACATTCACATTCATGTAACCACCATTCATGTACCCAGTTTAAACATGTAAACAGTTAATGCACTGTCACCACCTGTCACACTACAATACCCATGAGCCTCGGGCGGCGTTGTCATGGAGAAGAGGCAGGTCAGTGGCGCAAAGCAGAGTGGTACCGAATTCAAGATGCTTCATTGTAACACTTGATCCACATTTGAGATGTTTCCTGCCAAAAATGCACCTCAGGAATCGTCATTGGCGTCTACGTCAAAATGTTTATGTACACAAGCCAAGCCCCCCCAGGAAGTGCCAGTATGAAATAGTGGCCAAACCGTGTAATTACAACTTGTAGGTCACATGATGCACACTGGCCCTAAGAGACTTTTCCCCATATACTTAACTTCCCAGTGTGAACACTGAAATAGCCTTTATTTAAATCATTAAGTCCTAAAAGTTGTTACATTCACTAATGTCTGAGAGTGAGCGTTTGGGAGGCGCTAGTGCTGCTCTATGGGCCGCACAACGAGGAACATTCGGGTACTTTTATACCAGGAAGTGGAACTTTTTTGGTTTCATGCGCCGCTGAGCAGCTTTCATAGCAATGGAAAAAAGCCAAATTACAAAAATAAAAGACAAAACAAAAGATTCTGAGCACTTCCTTGATGCTGAAACACAAACACAACAACCTCCTCCATATGTTGTCTGTCTGTCTCTGCTCTTACGTATTACAGTCTACAGTTTGTCATCATAATTGTATATTCTATCATTTCCCTTTGGGAATCTATTCTGTACACGATATCTATTTCCTGTCTGTGCGTCCTGGGCGAGGGATCCCTCCTCTGTTGCTTTCTTGAGGCTTTCTTCCATTTCCTTCCATGTTAAGTTTTTTTTGGGTGGATTCTCTTCCCTGCTGTACAGGTTGTAAAGCTCCATGTGGCAAACTGTGATCTGTGATATTGAGCTATGAAAATAAAATTGACTAGACGCTCGTGTATTGATGAACGTTTTCTTCCTCGTTCACAGACTTGTGAAGCAGTCTGTGTAGACATACTGTTGAAACGTGATGTCATCCACAGCAACAGGTCCGACCCCTCCTCTCAGGACTTTTGTGAACAGCTGTGTGAGAAGAGGAAATATTTAGCTGGAACTTTTTGAGGACTGCTGGTTGTAATCTTTGTGGGTTTCGTAGCATTTCTGAAGGAATCCAAGTATGCCAGTCTGTGCACAAACCCGAAACTAATGTCGCACATGTGGAGGTGACTGAGATTGGATTTTCAAAAGATCAAATTGATTTTTGTCTTTCCGTCTGCATAGAGATTGTTCACTTAAGGGAGATTTGGCAGGAACCTTCTGATGCCTTCACAGTCGGGTCCCTGCAGGAGATGAGAAAGACGGAGAAATGCGGCGACAGAAGTCACTGGCTTATTTTCCAGGGTGTGTTTTTTGAAAACACCTGTTGTTGATTGTTGTTGTTCTGCGTATTCCGGTAGACGGCGGGCATTTATAAAAAAACATAAAGGCGTGAATGTGCGTGCACGTGCTTGTGCAAGAGACACAGAGCAGGAGATGGCGAGCATTTCTGATGGGTGTCATCACGAGCGGGTGGATGGCGAGAGTGAGTCAGTGTGGCGGCGCAATAACACCTGCGAGTGTGTCTCATTCTTTGGCAGCTCGATCCCTCGGGTCCCATAAAGGCTGTCGGAGGAGTGGGAGAGACAGACCGAGCTCTCCAGAGACGGAGGCAGCATCCATGTGCGTGCATGTAGATGCTAATGTGTGCGAGGATTTGATGAATGTGGCAATCAGTGGACGTGGATTGTGGCAGCAGGAGAAGACGCTGTGATGTACGAGAGAGGCCGACTGCTAATAAGCCGTGTCTAAATGAAACGGTTCACTCAGAGCCGAGGAAGTGTTGCAGATAAGAGAGGAGGACATTACGCACGCATCTGTCTATATGTGATGTTGATGAACCACTAGTGTGTGTGTGGTGCATATAATGTATGTTAATAAGAGTAGCTGTCATATTATGACGTACGCTCATATTATCTGCCATTAAAGGCTGATGTTAGCCAAGTCATTTTCTGAACTTGTGGCATCACTTCATATCAGCAATGCATGGAGTCGCACGTAAGGTTAAAAGGGGCACAAGTGGTGAAACACTCACCCGACTGCAGCAGCTCTATGCAAGTAGTCTCTTAAGGCTGGTATCAGATTGTCTAATGAAAATGCAGCACACACTCTGTGATGATTTCAGCAGACACATTCGATGAAGCCTCATGGGATCCACCAACGCTGAGTCTGTCCCCAGGGATCTGGACCGCAGAATGTGTCACATTAAACCAACAATGGTTTATGTTAACGAGTGCTTGTGGTTGGCGCCGTGCGGGGAGATCGTGCGGGAGGAAGAACAGGAGGGTGTTACTGCTCCTTCCTGTTGGTCCCACTTGAGATTCCTCCTTCACCTCTCTCTGTCTCGGTCCTCCACTGAGAGCCCTTCGCCTCCCTGTCCGTCTGTCTCCCATTAACCTCAGCGTTGTTTTGTTGTCTGTCCTTTGCAGGGAAACGCTGACGCAGAGCTGATCCACGGGGATGTCGACGGGGAAGGAAAAAGAGGACAACGGCTATATTTGACTCTGCAGCTTATTTAGGCATCTCCTCACTGTGCGGCACCTTTTGCCTGCTGTGATCTGGCTGTACGTTTTCATTTTTCGGGGGAAGAGAAGTTCAAAAGGAGCCCCAGGGCTTTGGTCCTGTGGAACCCTGACCCCTGACACATCACCCCTCCCCTCTCCTCTCCCTGCCATGTCCAACGACAGCAGCCTCCTCAGTGTCTGGCAGGCCCCCGACTGGGCAGACACCTCTCAGTGCCCGCCCTCGGTAGGCGGGGCGACTTTCTTGATCGTAGCGTACAGCGCTGTCATAGCAATCGGGTTGCTAGGCAACGCGGGCCTGGTGTTTGTCATTGCCCGGCAGCGGGAGTTGCGCAACGTCACCAACATCCTGATCGCCAACCTGTCGTGCTCCGACATCCTCACGTGCGTGGTGTGTCTGCCTGTTACCGTCATCTACACGCTGATGGACCGCTGGGTGCTCGGAGAGGCCCTGTGTAAAGTCAGTGGGCCGCACACACACACACACACACACACACACACACACACGCACACACACACGCACTCTCTCACCTAAACATCTGGTTTCTCTACCTGTCTCAGGTGACCCCCTTTGTTCAGTGCATGTCAGTGACGGTCTCGGTCTTCTCCTTGGTGCTGATCGCTCTGGAGCGTCACCAGCTGATCCTCCATCCCACCGGCTGGTCCCCCGCCGCCGGCCACTCCTACCTGGCCGTAGGGCTAACGTGGCTGGTGGCTTGCTTCATCTCTCTGCCCTTCCTCTCCTTCAACATCCTCACTAACGACCCCTTCCAGAACATCAGCCTGCCCGCCAACCCCTTCAGGTGAGCTCAGATGCCTGCGATGCAGCTGTGTGTGCAGGTCACGCGACGCCGCAATGTCGTCAGTCATCGGCGTCAGGACAAAGGCCCCGACACGCCAACGTTTAGAGCAGCAGCTCATTCAAATTGATTTGCCAGGATTGTTTTCATTCAGTATATTATTACTGTTGCTAACATGGCATTACATTTGGTGAAGAAGACATAATTGCATGTTTAAGACTTGAGACTTTACTCTGCTAATTGGTTTTGATTCAACTTGCTTTGACCGTTGATGGCATTAATTTGAGAGTAGGTTACAGTCTTGTAATGAAATCAAAGTGTAATGTACTGCCCAACGGGAATGGCACACCAATCAAACATTGATCGCAGAATATGGATTAAACCCCCAGAACACTTAATTTGTTCAGAAAAGGCGGTGAAAGATGCTCGATGAGCGCTTTGAGGTGTAGCAGCCGGTGGAGCAGAGGCTAGTCCAGAGGACGCATCAGGACAAAGCCACGCCGTCCAAAATACAAGCCACTGTATCCTCTGCGTACAGTCTTCTCTACCTGTGTGTCTGTCTTGTGTCAGGGACCATTTGATCTGCATGGAGCTGTGGCCGTCCGATAAGCACCGCCTGGCCTACACCACCTCGCTGCTGCTCTTCCAGTACTGCCTGCCCCTCCTGCTGGTGCTCCTCTGCTACCTCAGGATCTTCCTCCGCCTGAGACGCCGCAGGTCACACTGCTCTACGTTTTTTCATTACGCTCACTGACTTCGTATCGCAAGCCTTTGCCATCCAGTTTGTGTGTGTTGTTGTTATTATATCAATATGCAGTTTTTTTTTTGGGGCACTCTATTCATACGTTACATCACCCTGCATTAGGTTTGGTGTGATATTTCACAGTGAAATGTCTGACAATAGGCGTCATGCTGTGTCGTGCAGGGACATGCTGGAGCGCAGCAGGCGGACTCGGGGAGCCCAGAGGATTAACGCCATGCTGCTAGCCATCGTCGTAGCCTTCGCTCTGTGCTGGCTGCCGCTGAATGTCTTCAACACATTGTTTGACTGGCACCACCAGGCCCTGCCGGACTGCCAGCACGACGCCATCTTCTCCGCCTGCCACCTGACAGCGATGGCCTCCACCTGCATTAACCCCGTGGTGTACGGCTTCCTCAACAGCAACTTCCAGAGGGAGCTGAAGTCGACGCTGCAGCGCTGCCAGTGTGGCAGCCGGGCAGCGGAGAGCTACGAGAGCTTCCCCCTCTCCACCGTGGGCAGCGAGGGCATGACGAAGGCCACCTCCCTCAACAGGAGGGGATCAGTGTGCGTTCCCTCACCCGGACCTGAGATCAGCTCACCAATACCAGCAAAAACAATACCGGCTAACACCTAATAATGAGTTCTACCAAACGCCTGTCTGACAAGGGGCTGGCAGGCAAATGGCTTGTGAGTGGCTGACAGCTGGAACACTGTGTACCAGACGGCTGTCTGCGGCCCCTGAGCAAGTCAAATACTACTTACTGCATTTCCATAACTTTCCTGCCAGAGTGAAACAGCTTTCTCCACTTGGGCTGACTGTTCGGGGGGCAGGAGAGGACGAGGGAGGAGGCTGGCTGACGTAGCGTAGCGTCATGTCCAGAACATGAGAAGCTAAATCCTGTAACTGGACTCTGTTTGAGGGACACGGAGAGAAAGCACGGCAGCTGGTAGAATTGACCTTCCGCTACGCCCCCTGCCCTCCTTAGGCACTGTTGCAGAATGCCACATGTGCCGTTTACTACGGTAACATCTGCAGATTTACCACTGAAATTCAAAGTACCGTTTTAAACAATGGATCGATGATTTCAGACACAAGTTTAAAAAAAAAAAGCAGTTCCTGATTTTTAGCTGGCGATTACTATAACAGCTGTCGCCGGCAGGTTTCAACAGCTCTAACTGAGCTAATTAACGTTAGCTCAGTGAGCAGGTTGAAGGATCTGGGCTAAATCCGGGTTAACAGCTGACTAGTATTTAAAACAAGACTGAGGCTGAAGCTAATAGGTTCCAGGTAAAACATCCTCCAGTATGTTTAATTGTTACCAGAGAAAAGGCTTTTAGGATGAGGAATAAGCGTAATGCTGTCTTGGGTAAAATATTTGGAGTTGCTGGAGTAAAATTCCCTGAACCCAGGACAGAGGCACTAACGTTATCTTAAATTCTGATATAATAGCATCCTGGACTGGCTCCCACACAGCGGATGTCTGTAACACAACATCGTAATGGAGTTAGCTTGTGCTATGCTAACTCTTAGCCTTGGCGGGAACACTAGGTTACTGTAATGGATAGCCAGACTGTGTATTTTTGTTTTTTGGAAAGGCGGTTAAAAAAAAAAAAAATAACAACCCACGACTTTCATCCAACTCTTACTGGAGTCGTGCCTGGTTATGGACCAGTTGCTAAGCAATTTTTGGGACAATTGCTTTTCAGGGATGGGATTTAGCGAGAGGTCAACAGTGAGCACTGACTGACGACAACATATGGAATATGTAGGCGGAGATGAAGAACAGCATCAAACGAGGAACTTATGAGCCTGGAAGAATGTTCTAAACAGTGAAATATGTGTTTTATATGTAACTTTCCAAAGTGTAAATGATATCATTATCATAGTGAACACTGTTGATGAGCATGCCTTGGTGAGCATTTTAAAAGTGTGGTGGAGACTCGTAACATAAATAGAATGGAAGTAAATTAGGCTGCTTTACATTAGTGTGTTATATAACTCAAACTATTTAAGGTTTCATTACAAACCACTGAACAGGTGATGAAAATGCTTTACTGGGCATTTGGAAATTTTCTCCTGTTTTCAGAGTTACATACAATATAAATACATAAAATAAACACGATAAAGTCTATGAGAGCTGTTTTCTGAATGAGATGAAACGTTGTGCTGCAGACTCTGTAGCAGCTGTCAGACCCAACGCCACGTTGTGAATTAAACCGTGACACATTAACACCTGCCAAGGGTCGTGTTCGATGTACAATCTCAGATTCTTTGGTTAAAGAGTTCAGTGGTGCCCCCAAAATCCCCAAATCTGCTCCCAGCTCATCGCTGATGCTTTGAACAGCAACAAAAACACCTTGCATCTTAAAGTTCACTTTCCTTTTACAGTTTTCTTAGATATTTTTTTTGTTTAATTTAAGCTCTCAATTTGAGCATTTACATTTTAGCTTTCCATCTTCCATTTCAAAATTTATTTTTTTATTTTCTATATTGTAGTTGACATTTAGCAATATCCAAATGTCCTTTCAATACCCAAATTCCATTTTCCCTTTTCCTTTCTATATCTAATTATCCCTTTTTATTCTTAGCGGTAGAATCACGTTTCATATTATTTTTGGTTTAAACTATCCTCCATAATCTGGGACACTATGTTTGTGTGCTGATCTTTACAGGTATTGATACTATTGGTGGTCTGACTGCACCAACATGAGTCCGCTGGAAGTTGAAAACATGTAAATGGTTGAAACAGCCAGTTTCTGTCGCACCGAATGTCAGTAGGACAAAACGCCAAAACTACTGAAAAATACCATCGACTTAAACCATTAATTTAATTAATTAAAACCATGAAGCCATCCCGTCTATCAAAGGGGGACTTAGGCCCAGCTGATGAACTCACTCCATGACAACATTATACTTCCTGTTTACATCCCTCAAAGAACATTGTTCCTACGTTACATACAGCGTGTGTCCTCAGAGTTATGGCTGCCCTTAACGGACATCAGAGACTGCCCCACGTCAGCCGGGACCACCGACCTGATCTCCACTACAGCTGACGGCCTGAAACACATGGGCGAGCTACCTTCTCCGGCTGTGCGAGGTCTCCTGAGGGCAACCACAGCAGATGGACGCCAGGCTGGACATAAGGCTGGTCGGGTAATGACGAGATGAAAGCGCCTCTCCAGGAAATAGATTTGTAGATGAAGCATTTATCATCTCATTCTCTGACTTACTACTTACTAGCTTTTGCTGGAGCCTTAAACGGCCTCTCGCAGCTTTCAGCCACGGATGTGGTTCAGTTGTCGTGTGAAAAACATCATGCATCATGTCATGTGATAACTGAGCGAGCAGGCTGCTGCTTGCTGATGAAGGCAGAAAGCCCAAAAGAAAGTAAGTAGTAAGTGTCAAGATGATGTAAAACCAGACTAAAAAGCCAGAACTTGGCAACAAGAACAGCTGCTAATAAAGGGGTTTGTGGCCACTTAATAAATGGTTGTACTTTGTATGTTTGGTGGCTGAAACACCGGCCAGGTAGGCAAACTTGAACCAGATTTCAAGAAAACCGGCAAATGAAAATGCCAACTAATGCTACTGTTTGTGCGATCATGGGGATTTGGTTCATCGAATATAAATATAATAATAATAAATAATATAAAATATAATAGAATAAAACAGCTGGCGGAGCTAATTTTCCAGTTGGGTGTCATTAAGCCATGTCACAGGAAGAGGGCGCAACAAGATGGCGTAATTGAAAAGCTGAAACATAATGTAGAAAAAACGTGATTTTTTTTTTCTTCCATTACTGATCCTTTCGTCTGCCGTTTAAGTCAGACGCTTCATGGTCCACGTCTTTCCCACTGTGTCGCATTTTGCTCAAACAAACTCTTCCACTTCAGCCAAGTGTAACAACTTACTTGCAATATTTTGAAGTTTTTGAATTTCCACTCGCGGGTTTTCCAACACAGCTGTCTACATAGACTACATGAAGGCTCATGTTTCACTCACATAACCACAACTTGATGCGTATTTTTACATTACAAGTCGATTTTCTTCTGTTTAACAGTAATGGTTCTTTATTAGAAGGTGGGTGGGCCACACTCGACTACGGTGTTCAGCGTTATGTCGCCTCCAACACTAAACAAATGTAGTGTGACGAGACTTAAAACTTTTAAGTATCTCCTAATCTTTAATCACGGGTTTTTTCATCCTTATCATGTCTAACTGTTCTTCTCATCGTGTCGTCTATTTATTCTCTTTCCCTGCCGGAAACGGGCTTCCACAGATTGCAGATCCAGAAGACGTAGATCTGTCATGTCCAGCGGGGGCGTCTCGCAGCTCCGTCTCTTCTGCTGGCCGCTCTGGCGACACAGTGATGACGGCAGCACACAGCTGTGCGGCAGAGAACAGGGATCGGTCTGCTGAGCAGCCCAGCGGGGGCCGACGTTGGGGTCAGGAGGACTAGTAACGAAAGCCAGCGTTGACTCTCCTGCGAGTGCAGATGTCACCAGAGGAGGAAGCCTGGGGAGCACTTGTTTCCAAGCAGCTCGCTCCCTCAAATCATGCACCAGATGCGGAGCCTAAACGTTCAGTCGCCCTCCTGCCCTGCTGTAGCCCCCTTCCACCTAGGCCACCTCCATCCCAGTTACTCGCATGCTCCCCATCAGACTCCCGGTATATTTACGGGTCCATCTCCTCTCCGCCTTTGGCAGATCGTCTCGTATGCGCCGGCTTAGCGTCCCAGTGTTATTCTGCCTGTCTGATTCTCTGCTTTTCCTCATTGGATTTGTTGCCTGATCTGACTGTTTCCTGGTTTTGAGCCTTGCCTGCCTTTCAACTCTGATCTTACCTGCCTGCCTCAGACTCGTGCTTCTACATCTGAGCCCACCCTTTAGAGGGTCCTCCTGTTTTATTACAACTTGAGTCTTTCAGATTTTCACTTGAAAATTCAAGGACGTCGCTCCCGGGCAGGATTTCAGTTTGAGCTCACAGAAAAACAGCGGGCTTGTGGCTGTAATTATTATGGGGTGGAGGTGAAATATCACCTCGCCTCCCCTACAGACAGAAGCTCTCAATACAACCTCATTATCTGTTGTTTCTCATTGAATACATTCTAACACTACCACCCTCTAATTAGCTGTGTGTGGTTGTGTGTGTATGTGCATAACATACCGTGAGTTAGTGCGTCTGTGGTCACCTCAGCTCCGTGTTGTTACCACAGAGGAAATGTCAGTCAGCACGCCGACGTGTGAAGTGTCCTCAGGCCGTGACGCTGATTGAATCCAGACCTGCAGCTGCAAACTGGCTTCCTGTTCCTTCATCGCACACAGATTAAACCCGCCGTCACTAATGAATCCTGCTGCATATTGCTGCTGACTCGCCGTGGCACAGGTGCAACCAGCGGCGTGGACTTCAGGTTTGGAGGCAGTCTGCGTGTAAAAGGGGAAGACAGGAAGTCATGTTTGTCTACAGTGTGAACTTTAGCTTTTGCTTTGGAACACTCTGATGCACTGGAACCGTATGTTCCGGGCGACGTGAAGACCAGGGTGGTCGGAGGCGGTGTGGCTCACCTGCATTTAAGATGCCAGTGGACCATGTTCTGGTCTCTCACCACGACACAGTCCAGATTGTTTTTTTCTTGATTGTTTACAACCAACTCTCCATGTTTAGTAGTCGATCTTCCTCCTGGCTTGTGCACCACTTGGCTCTTCCAGCCCGATACCTGGCATCTATAGTTACTGGAAACACACCCAAGTAAGTTAAAACGTTGTGTGGACAAACGGGCAACAAAGCCTCTGCTAACTAGTCCAGAAAATACCACGCAGAAGGTCCACAAATGGTGTCAAGGCAGAAGAGAAAGTGAAAAATCAGCCTGGTTGGATGCTGGATGAGCCACGTTGGCCCCTGCAACAAAGGTTTGATTGGCCCAAACTGCAGGATTAACATAAGCATCAAGAAAACGGGCGTGTGGGGGCTCGTCCAGATGTTTTAAACCCACGTGCACCTCGACAGCTGTAGTTAGCTTCCTGGCTAGCACAGACATCACAGCTGAGAAGACGTTTGTAGGATAACCTCCCACCACAAATGACGTCATGAATACTGCGGCTACTTTTCAGATTTTAACGAATGCACTTCATTCTGTCTCATTTTCCAACCACACACGAAGCCTCTCGGGCTCAGCCGAGACAAAAATGACTCCATAATGAGAGGCCAAGTTACTGTAGGATAAGAGAAAACGCCAAACAGCACCAGCAGATCCACCTGACAGGCGTCGATCCTTCGTACGCGTCCAAGACTGGAGGGACAAAACACATTCGGATCAAGGCCTCAGTCTGACTTCCCACAGGGGGGGATGTCCTGCCCAGCAGTGACCCAGCTCATCTCCCCTACCCTTGTCCCTCTAAACCTCAATTACAGAAGCCTTCTGTGCCAGTAGACTCTGTTCTGACGTCTTGCAGCAGAGCGTCTCGACAGGAAGTCCAAGAGAACGTTGTGATGTTCAGGAAATCCAGCATCTGTCTGAGTGATGAGGAGTGAAGATGTGCACCAGAAATCCCTGTACACCAACATGACAAGTACATGGAGATGAGATAAAGGGGGGGAGGGGTAGAATCGGCTGTCACAGTGCAGCAGCAGGTAATTTAACGCTGTACTTCAGCGGCCTTGAACTGCAGGACGATTCCCTTTTAAGATGTGCGACTCACTATGCAAACACTAAATACAGTCGGACGGAAACGTAGCGAGGAGAAGGTGCAGAGAGAGTTTTCTTCCTTTGCGGTCTCTGCTTGTGGCCGAACGATAAAACTAGAAGCAGTGCCGTCTCCCCCTGTCTCCCGTTTCCATGGTTACCTGTGATTGCACACAAACACATACACATTGAAGAAGCATCTCGCCAGGCTGGCGTGAAATGTGGTGGATTCATTTTCGTGAAAGCAGACCTGACACACACACACACACACACACACACACACACCGCTGTACCGTACGTCTGTCTCAGCCCAGCTTGGGCTCCTCGTGTGTCGGCATACGTTCGGGCCTCGGACGGAACCATCGAAATCTTTCCAAAACATTTCACAGTCCAGTTCAGACATTCGGCACACGCATGCATTATAAGACCCCGGAGATGGCGCCTATTTGGTCCAATGAGAATTGTTCGCTTGGCTCACAAACGCACCCAAATAAAGGTTTCTAGCTTCCACGTGCGCAGTGGCGTTTCTCCTGCTGGCCCTGCCCGCGGGTTCCCGTTTTCCCCCGGTTTTACCTAAATGTTGGATGCAGAGTTTCAGTGAAAGGATACAAGACTGTTTGCGGGCTGTGTTTTATTCCGAAGGTTGCTCGTTTAAAAAAGCTGTTGCGTGTTGAATCCCAGCCGATCAGGGATGGACGCTGCAAGAGGGAGAGGAGCGCCGTGAGAGGCCGTCATGGCGAGGACGAGAGGAAGGCTTATTTGTCTCACTTCTTTTTCTTTATTTGAAAAATGATCCGTGATCCGAACCGCGAGTTTTGTGATCCGTTGCACGACTGGCCCGTAGACTTTACGTGGTGATGCTTATGACCATCGTGGATCAAAGCGTCATAGTTGACCTTGTTTGCAGTTGGAGGCGTCCTGTCTGCAGATCCACAGACGTCTCTTTTGTAATGGTGCTCTTTGGGGAAGGTTGGCAGCGAGGCCGAGCGGATTCCACCTCCAGCTATATAGAAAACCAACTTGAAAGTGTGAGCCCTCCTTCGTACGTCGCTTTTCCTCCCAGATTACATGAACAAACAAAAACGAAGTGCTGCATTAAACGTCGGCTTCCTTTTGCTAGCTCACTAGCTTGACTCGCTCACGGCACCAACGTGGCCGCGGCGATGACACTTGATCGGCGGCGACATTCGAACAATACGGTGCATTTCTTCTCGATCTGGAGTCGAGTTTTATCTTCGCACGACCACTCGATCGGTGACACTGTGGGAGCTTTTCACTTATATATGACGTCTATAGATGTTAATGTATAATCATATAATGCAGTTCATGTTTTTCTCTTATGTTTTAGGAGTCCAGTTCTGGTCAGGACATGTCCACATGTAATCATGTACTGGAGGCTGAAGAGTCTGTGTATAACAGGCCTGGGAAGAAGGACATTGTGGAATAATGTGCCTACGTGTTTAGAAGCTGATACTTTAGTGTCACTTCTCTCCCAGGAAGCAGATGTTGTTTTGACTAAATGTTCTAGACGTTGATAAAGGATGGTGGGACGGAGGACAGAGAATCCGTTGTGGGATTGAGACGGACCCGTCATTGGGAATGACGAGATTAACTAGAAAGCGGGAAGAAGGGTAACAACAGCGACACCACGAGGAGAGAAAGTAGAAGGCATGTCTCCACTTCACTTTGGCTAGGGAAGGAGGGGCTAGCTAAAGGAGGGAGGAGGTATATCTGCTGACTGGAGGAGGTGGTCTTTGGTTCATTCCATGTCTCTGCAGAAATATCTGATGTTCACATTCGTACTAAATAAATATTGTTAAATTGCAAATAGAGGCGACTCCAATCTTTCCTTCAACTGAAAAGCCACTGCAACACGATGCGCAGCATCAACACTGTTTGCACTTACCTTTCGTATCCATCAGCGCCAAGTGTGTTGCAGACAGACGCTCCATTCTGCTCTTGTGTGTTAATCATTACACAGTTCACACACTCCAACGCGACCGCAGCAGGATGTAAATACAGAGGCGCTGCAGCTCAGATAATGCAGCGCTATTTAAAAGCGTTTGCCAGACCGATGGGAGTCTCATTTATCGGAGGAATCCAGTGTTAATATGTGTGTCACGTTAGAGGACCAAACCAGGGTCCTGACCTCCCCGAACCCGAGGAATTGTTCTTTTAAACGGCGGGACCAGATCCAAAGGAGACCCGAGCTCAGTGAGAAGAACAGGAGGATGAAACAGGTGCTTCTGTTCCAAGCAGCCGAGCTGTGACTTTGCTGCTGCACTGATTCTGCTTTTCTGAATACGTGAGAGCCGTTGCTGTGGTTTCTTTACGCAGCCTTCGCCTGCTCGTGCTGTTATTTGGTAGGACTTTTGTAGGATGATCTGTAGGATAAACGGGCAGAGTTAACTGTAAAGGATTTATTAACCTTGATAAGGGATTGTTCTCGCTTTAAGTTAACTGTTAATAAATGAATAATAGTTTATTTTAACCTTAATAAAGCAAAAAAATAAAAGCTTAGCAAAGGTTTAATAATGATGGAATAGGTAAGTTAGTGAGACTCAATGAGTTTGTAATGCTTTTATAAATGTATAAAACTTATTAATGTTCTTAAGCGGTCTATACATTAACATGGTCCTTATAAGTGCTTATTAACGTCTTATAATCTAACAATAAACATGTTTATGATATTAACATGTATATAACCTATTAATTCATTACAAGGACCTTAATATAAAGCATTAATCCCAGTTTCCTTGTGGGTGGAATGAATTTGACTATAAGTTGTAGCTGCTGATTTACTCTCTTTCATCCACTCTAACTGCAGGTTAAAAGGCCCCCCCCCCCCCCACAACGGTGCTGCTTGACTTCAAAGGTTCATCTCAAGAGGAAACACCAGAGAGCATCGTTGATGTGTGTCACTGTGTCGAACACGTCTCTGGGATCAGTTCGGCAGACTGATAAATAATGACTGAACCGACTGATGAGTTTCCTCGTCTCCCCCACCTGCTGACTTCCTCCTCTCAGATCATTTTCTCAGGGCTGCTGATATTCATCTGATAACTAATCCATAATTCATTGGGCAGGTTTCCATAAAGTAACTGGGGGAAAGTGTGCCAACTTAACACTTTATATTGGGAAAGGAACCCAACGAAAACAAAACACCGATTAAACTCCTTCCAAATATTTCTACAACCTACTGCTCAAATCACAAATTACAATCTCTGGACATCATTTCCGTCCTCCAGATGTTCTTTCCGTTCTGCGATCGAGGACAAATCCAAGCATCGGTTCCCCGTTTGGCTGCGGCCAACAGCTGCTCCAGCTGTTTCCAGGTGGAAAGAAAAAGGCGTCGGTCACACACCTGCAGCATGTTTGATAGTAGCACCACGTGTCTGGTCCAGGAGTCACTTACCATGTTGCCTCAGCAGAATGAATGAAGCCTGTGAGTCAAAGTGAAGGGCTGGTACCATCACTGTGTGCCTGGAGCGATGAGGAGGCCGTGACCTTCCTCACGTGAACACGTGAAGCCAACAGGAAGCTCTGTTCGCCATCATGTTCTCCTCTGGGGCTCGGCGGCGCCTCGCTGTGTCGTCGTCTTCTTCTGTGGTGGTTTAACGGCAGCTGACTGCAGTTTGTCTCTACGAACCCAACTCCTAATATTCACATCGGGACAATCATTTATTATCATGTTTATTTCTAATCGATCTAAATAAACGTACTAAAGCACCACGTCAGACAACATCACTCAGTATATTATGATCCTAGACAAACCTGTTGGTCTTCAAATCATCATCATCATCATCATCATTTCCACACAGAATAACATGTTGTGGCTCCTGCACGAGCAGTTTCTGCACAGAGGTAGCGAAGGTGGTTGGAGTCGTGCCTTTCGTGCATTAGAATTCATCGGGGGGCTTTGCAGGAGACGGAGACGTAGAAACCACAACCTGAAGCCTCAGAGGAGAGTGTCCTTCTGTCAGACTGATCCTGGATTAGTTCTGTGGCGCGTCGAAAAAGAAAAGGTAAGCAGCAGCTCACACGAGGAAGATCAGCGTACTTTGTATTTTTTGTTCAATCGTGGAATATCTTCTTGACTCGCTTACCTCAGTTATGTAATGCAGAAACATATTCTGTAAGCAAGAGGCGGGGTTTTCTACATATATGTGTGTTTACGAGCAATGAGTAAGAAAATATGTGTTTTTATACATATGACCCCACCCACACCTACAAAAGAGCTTCTGTTGTTCAGCCTGGTTAGCGTTGATACGAATGGGGTGGACAAAATAATCGAAACACCTGTCAGTATGAAATTAATTAGGTATAAAGAAACGTTGTGCTTCTGAGGCCGCAGTCTCTGTAGACATGTAGGGAAGACAGAGGTTTGTTCTGTCGATTGTCAAAATACGGTTTCTTTGTGTTTTCTGCGGTGACATCAGATGTGTGAAATAAACATTTGTATTGAACTAAAGCGGGTTGAGTTATTTTCCTTTTAATTCATCAAACTGAAGATCGACCTGGAAAGTTTTCTTCATCAACAGCAGAAACAAACTGCTATCCTGCAAACTGGCCATGAAGTCGAAACGCGTCGCGAAAACATTAAAACCTTCATGAAGGAGAATTTACTGCTGGACTGTATATATGTATACATATATATACATATATATATATATATATATATATATACACACACATACATATATATTACAGCTCTGGAAAAAATTAAGAGACCACTGCAAAATGATAAGATCTCTGGTTTGACTATTTCTAGGTATGTGTTAAGTGGTCTCCTTCCAGAGCTGTGTGTACAGGGATGCTGTTAGACTGACATCTGGTGGCGAACAAGCATGCTGCAGGTCTGTCATGTTCCCACCGGATGTGACTAGTTCCTGAACACAAATCATCAGCTGAATGATTTATATTCATTCATATGTTATGGTTTTAGTTTTCCTCTATTGCTTTATCAAGTTTTCACTCTATAATATCTCATTAAATACATTATTATTAATTTAGTGTAATTAGATACATTTTAATTAAGTTGCATTTCTCACTCCCAGAACAAAATGTCCAGTTGCTTCCTGCTGGGGGTCAGAATACCTGCTTGGTTAGAAATCATCGCCCACGAGGGATCAAACTTAATCCGATCAAATGAAAATAAAAACTGGAGACGGCAAATTTAGAAAGTGAAAGTGGACACAGAGTTCATATTTCAGTTATTCTGAATTAATAGATAC
Source organism: Gadopsis marmoratus (assembly GCA_036023855.1). NCBI lineage: Eukaryota > Metazoa > Chordata > Actinopteri > Centrarchiformes > Percichthyidae > Gadopsis > Gadopsis marmoratus. Next base: position 30,284 of record JAVQJF010018968.1, on the reverse strand, counting down.
AAAATTATATTTTCTGAGCTTCACTTTTTGCACTTTGTTGTTACACATTTATTTAATTTCAAACGGATCACATTTGTTCTGCTGTTTTAACACTCGGCTCTGGCGTTTTGTTGCAGGACGTTTTACGTGTCAAAACGTTCTGCAACTAAACAAAATCCAAACACCTTTTGAAATAAATAAGCAAAAATGTATTTAAAATGTTTCCACTTTGGGGGGCTAACGGTGTGTAGCATTAAATTATTTAACACTGAATCAGTTTACTCTTTACCTCAAAGTGTGCCAGAAGGGATGGGGTTCGAAAACCTCAAAAGGTCTTTCCAAAATATTCTGTGTTTGTTTTAATTGAACCCAGCTGATAAATCAATCAGGACACATCCAGCAGCAGCCATTAACTTATTTATTATATTCAATTTTTACGAAAAGTAAAAGCAAACACTTGAAGAAACAGTGTTGTACATCTTTAGTCTGTTATCTTGTGGTTTTTGTGGTGGTGGATTTCGACTCCACTGTACACGAGGCCGATTACGTTTCACAACCTTTTTATTTATGGTTTTTTTCAATCGTATTCTTTTTTAAAAACACCCAAAAGCAGACGGCGCGCGGGAGTAAGGCGGACACAGGGAATCTGAACACCCAGACTTTTACTAGAGAAGGGAGGAGAATACAAAGGAGCATCCGTTGGTTTTCTCTGCGGCCTCTCGTGGCTTCCTGTCTCAGGTTGACCTTTAACTGCAGACAACTGACATGCATCTTAAGTAAAGAGCTTCAAATAGACAAGTGGGGGAACTTGGCCGCCATTTTTTAATTTTTAAAATCATATCAGCTGAATGTTACACGTATAAAAAGGGGAAAAAATAAATCCAGCGTTTTTCAACCTGGAGCGTTTCCTTTGAACGGAGTCTGGGTGATGAGGACTTTGCACTCGTCACCTCCGTTGTAGTTTCAAGAAACGCCGGCAAAAATAAATAAATAACCCAAACATATTGGGGCAAACAGCACGGGCCTCCTAAACTAACGTCAGTTTTACAGAAACCATCTCAAACACTTCTTCTAAACTAAAGTAAACAGAAATTAGCAACCGTGGCTAACTTCCGAGGAAAACGTGCGACTAGCTGCACGTCGGTATGTTCGTGTGAAGGAAAAGTCATAGCAAACGACTAGAGCGGATACGATCAGGCGATTAATCAACTATTTTGATTTTCAACTAATCATTTCAGTCCAAAACGGCCAAACATTCGCTGGTTTCAGCTTCTCAAATGAGGCCATTTGCTGCTTTTCTTCGTCACATACGACAGTCAATTGAATATCTTTGGGTTTTAGACTGTTTGCAGTATTAAACAAAGACAAAATGATGCATCGGGAAAGAATAATTTATAATGAAAGTAATCGTCACGTTTCAGCCCCACAAACGACAGAAAAATCATTGACGTTATTGTCGTCTAAGGAGATTCATGGAGAGCAACAGCTGTTTGATGGAGTCATTTCAGTTTGGATGGTCAAGGATCAAACGGAAGAGGAAAGACAAAGACCGGACGCCGAAAGGCATCGGAGTACTGCTAGAATATGTTTCTGCTTCGAACACAAAAGAAACGACAGCCACAGAGTGAGACTTGATGCCAGACGTGGAAAATCTCAACAGATTCCAGCTGCGTCACCGCGAATCCACAAACACGGAAACCGACGTCATACACGTTTGCTATTCCCGCAGACGAACAGGAAGCTAGTTTGGTTAGTCGGCCTACTTTGTCGGCTTACGTTCATTTGAACTCGAGTTGTTTGCGTGTTTGATTTCTGGAGTTTATCTGGAAGGTTTTTCACATTCCGAACGTGAGAGCGAGACCCGGGCAGGAAAACGAGTTAGGAAGTGTTCAGTGTAGGTGCGCTGTAAACGTGGAACCCAGTGATGGATTTTTAAGTTTAATGAATCAAGGCATCCTTCTACACTTTAGCTTCAGTCCCATCAGCCGAGACAAAACTCAACACCTGCACCCAACAATGCAGAAACGTTTGGTTGGTGGCGACAACAGACAAGAATCAACGAACCGCTTTAAGTTTGCTCCCAGGTGGTAACTGTGCAGTTAAGGCCAGATAAAATATAATACAGTGGGTATCTTTACCTTGTTGCCTGCTCACTGACACGAGCACTATATATACACACACTTCTATAGTACTTCAAACCTTTGTTCTGTACGAGCTAATCCATGTCAGAGACCGTCTACAAAATGGACATCAAATAAAAAGCAAAATCTTCGGTTTGGAATGGAAATTTCAACAGTAGCAAAAAAAAAAAAAAAAAAGACATTCATGTTTATTGACATGTGATGATATTCTACACCTTGCAGGGCTTTGTAGGCAAGAGAGCAATACCAATACTTCAAAGTGGACTAAATGATAGTATAGCATGGCCTGGAGCAGGAGTCCACAGTGCTAATCCTCCCTCCTGACGGCCCTCTGTATGTGAACGTCTGGGATGTTTGGAGGGTGCTGGGTGCTCTCACCGTCACCCTACAGCAGGAGGAACAGGGGGGAGGCGAATGAAAAAGGAGGTAAATATGGAAACTACCACACATGAATGTGTGTGTTTCTCTGGGGGGGGGCGGGGGGACAGGGTTTAGAAGCGATCGGGTTGATAAAGGATGATGCAGAGGTACCCGGAGATGGCGGGTGTACGGGAGTCTCCGACAGTATGACGGGGGAGATTTGAGGGCAGTTCTGGGGGCAATCGCCGGGCGCCGGCCCCTACTAGAAGGTCTTCCTGTGGATGGCACGTGCTCTGTCCTCTTCATATTCCCGCTTCGACACCCACATCTTCTTAAAGGTGTCCAGCGATGCCAGGATGGAGCCGCTGCCGGGAGGAGAGGACGGTCGGATTACAAACCTTATGAAATGTCACATATCTCATCCTCGGGTCAGTACTGAAGTCTGAAAGGCGCATTCTTACCCGATCCACGTGGAGTAGAGCCTCTCCTGGGGAGCAGAGATCTGGACGGGAAACAAAGCAAGCACAGGTCACAAAGACATTTTTACAGAGCGTTCAGAGGAAGTTGTGCTGACATTTCTAATATAGTTCAAGTTACAAGTAACACACATTTGCAGCTTACATACATGCGAGACTGTAATTCAAGACAAACAGTAAAAGGTTAGTTGCTGTTGGAGATGTAGCAGCAGGAAAACCGCCTCTCGTTACATGAATTCAAATTTCATTAGCTCAAAAAAACGGTGCTGTTGCTGAATAAGACAAAGCCAGAAACACATGAAATACATGATGAAATAATAAGTAAAGTGCCAATAAATCCAGGCATTAACATTCATTCCTTAGTGAATTTTAGGCTTCAGACTGTAGAGACAACAGCTGGGACTCCACATGTAGGCGAGCAGAGCGCAGAGAGCCGAAACACCAAAACACAACGTGGACTCACCTTGATCTTCACGTCTTTGGGCGCAAGCTTCTTGACCTCGGTTAGTAGTCGTTCCCCAAAGCCTGCAAGACAAGAGCCGAGAGATGGATTCAGGAAGGGAGTTGTTGTTTTAACCTTAAACTGAAGTTATAGTCTGTGCATCAGTGAAGCCGATGTCATCTTCTTAAATCCACTAGGTTTGAGAAGGGTGGGGGGGCATTAACCTTTGATCAGTGTCGACCCCCCACACAACACTATGGTGGAGAAGAGTGTGCGCCGCAGGTCCATGTCGGACTTCTGGATAGCGTAAGCCAGGACCTCGTGGATCCCCGAGCTTTCATCCCCTATCAGGTCGGGTCTGAACAGCAGCTCTGGAGCGCGGAACCTCGCCGGACCGATCTGGAGATGAAGTCACATTGCAGGGTTTGTGGTCAGGATGAGGCTTCACTGAGGAAGATGTGGAAATATTTAAAAGTGTGTGTGTTGGACTCACGTTTAAAGTGCTTCCATCAGGGAGAACATACTGAGCCTTCTCTGTTTCTAAAGTCTCGTCCTTTTGCGGGTTGAGAGACAGATAACAAGCTCTCTGCGAGGACGGGAGCACATTTGATTAGACAAAGCATTCTTAAGCTGTTCATATTTGACATACTCACACAGGGCGCCTCACCTCTTTGACGGTGCGGACGACCTCGAACTCCGCGGAGGTGTTGAAGTTGTAGCCTTCCTTGCGCAGCAACAGGCGCAGGTACCGCGAGACGTCTCGTCCAGCGATGTCCACGCGCATGATGGAGTGTGGGATGGCAAAGCCCTCGTAGATGGGCACCACGTGGGTCACGCCGTCCCCGGAGTCCAACACGACGCCGGTGGTGCGGCCCGTTGCGTACCTACATGAGACAGAGGCAATTTAACCGCGCTGTTTTCAACATTATCTGGCGTTTCATCGTCGAAGCGATCACTCAAATCTTTTAATATTTGAAATGAAACGATCCCGTCGTCTTATTACATTTAAAGTAAGTGTTTAGATGTGAAGATAAAAGCTGGTGCCTGTCAGCCTGTATGCTGCGGCTCCCAACAGGCCTTTTGACAACGCCAACACATGCTGCACCACAGAGCCAGCAGCAGTCATGCGACTGTGATAAACACTGTTTTTTGCACTCAAACCACAAAAAAGTTGCAGAACTTGACATAAAGCGAATACCAACCTAACGCAGAGCGCTATTAGACAAACTGACACAGACAGAGTCAGGTGTACTCACAAGCTAAGGACCGCCTGCATGGAGATGAAGAGAGCGGGAACGTTGAAGGTCTCAAAGAAGACCTCGGCAGCCTTCTCCCGGTTCTTGCTGGGGTTGAGTGGCGCTTCGGTCAGCAGCACAGGATGCTACCAAAGGCACCAAACAGCAACAGCGTTAGCGACGCTCCGATATCAGATGTGCGACCTGATTATCGTTAGCAGGAGGAGAGGAGCTCACCTCCTCGGAGAACGTCTGCAGTTGCTCCTTGGAATAAACGTACTGCCAGATCCTCTCCATGTCGTTCCAGTCCTTCACTATCCCGTGCTCCATCGGATACCGAACCGACAGCAAGCCCCGGTGCTCCTGATGACCCGAGAGGAAGACGGGACACATTAGCGAGGCGGCGATCAACAATCATTTTGAACTTGTGTTTGTATTGAATGCATTAGCTGTATTAGTGTTGGTGTCGGCCTGCCCTGGGGCTGCACAGGGAAATGAGCTGGTAGCTAAATCTGGTACATCCTGATGTTCTCTGTACGCTGCCCCTGACTAACAACTACAGCAGCTGTTGCCCGGCTGCAGCACCACTTTGATGGCAGAGTGGAAAAGACTCTCACGTGACATCTCGGCTAGTGTTTGCCCGAAGGCTCAGGGCAGACAAAGTGGAAGAAGGCGATGCGATCTGATGAACACGACCAGCAGACGCGCACCATTTCCACCACGAAGCCTGGTGGTGGCGGCATCATGACGCGAGCTGCACGATCAGCGTTATGCCACCGCTCTGTGTGGACCGCTGGGACGGATAAGTCAGTCGCTGCTGATTGGTTCTCTTAGTAATTCCTTTAAATTGACATCTCAAGTTCTTTGTAAACACGTGGTACATATATTCTCTCTCTGTCTCTTAGTTCAGTTTCTCTTTCCTTCCTAAGGAATCTGGATGTTTGTGGAAATGCGACGTTCCTTCGGCGAAGGCTCGCAGTGGAGGGATGACACTTGGTGGCCACCGGGGGCTGCCCACATGGACTCTTTGGTAGCCACGGGCCGTGGTTAATGTTGAACCTTGTAATTGCTTTACAGATTATTGGGGGAATTTAGGTGACCTCTTTTTATTCTGAGTTGCATAGGTAGTGATATTTCTGAATGAAAGTACACATTGTGCACTCTGCTGGAAGCAATCTCGAGGCATTATCTGGAAGAATCCGCGTTTGCTGCCTAAACATTTCCTCCACACACAGGAAGCGTGTGCGTGTGTGTTACCTCTGCCTTGGGTCCGATGAAGAGGTCTCCCTCCAGGGCTCCTGCCATCACACGCACATGCTTAGGACGGCCCACGCTGCATCACACACACAGAAATATACAGTCACATAACTGTGAGTGAGTAAAAGACAAAATATCTCCGACACTACAGTGGTGCTGAAACGGTGAGTCGAGCGGCGAAAAATTAATCTGCAGCTTTTTTGATTGTCAATTTAACGGCTGAGTCACTTTTCACGTTTGCCTCTTCAGTGTGAGAATGTACTGCTTTTCACCGTTTTACGTCCTTGTAAATTACATTTCTTTGGGATTTAGACTGTTGGTCAAAGCATATAAACAATGTGAACGTGTCAACTTGGGATCTGGGAAAATGTGATGTGCATTTCACACAAATCTCTGACATTATATGCACAAAGCAATTACGATTAAAAATAATCTGAAGATAAATTAAAAAGAAAAGTGACCTTTGTCATCTGAGTGGTGTAGGAGGAGAAACACTTACTAGTTAGGGAAGCAGTATTTGGGGATCTGGTCACCTGCAAAACCAGCCTTGATAACCCCCGAACCCTAAAGAAAAGAGACGCGACATTGAGAGCCAACATCACAGGGTTACGGTTGAACGGGGAGCTGCAGTGTGTCTGTGTCATAAGACACAGCCTGAGGACACCGGCAGTCACACACTCACGCACTGTGTCCTAGATCCAAGAGCTACTTTGTCCTGCGCTGTCGTGGCCAGCAAGGCCGACACTCAATATATATTATAACAGAGTCTCTTGCTGTTGCATTCATCTGCTTCCCCCGACAGCTGCGCTACAGGACACAGTATTTGTTACACCAAATTCTGTCCATTTCCCTGAATTTCAGCTATTTGCCACTGCGAACGTTTTTAAGCATACTTTAAACTATACTTTGAAGACTTTAGATCGATTCACACATTCTGATTTCCATGCATGTGTTGTTGAGCAGATGCAGACAGGTGAGGTGCTCTGCAGATAGGTGAGGTGCTCTGCAGACAGGTGAGGTGCTCTGCAGACAGGTGCTCTGCAGACAGACCTGTAACGCTACAGTTCCTGCTACTGTGTCAAATGTCTCAATATTACAGGACCGCAATGTTTTCCTGGCGCTCTGTACGTTAACAGAGGCGCCGGTTTTGGTAACACCTGGCAAAATAAGAGTATAGAACGTTAACAAACTACAGCCAGGTCCACTTTGTCTGTGCTCATAACAGCAACGCTACCACCCGTGTGGTTAACGCACCGGTGGCTCCATGCAAAGCTGCGTGTTGTGCTGCGCACGAAGACGCAAATAACGTGTATCGTGTAGAGCTAATGGCTCCGGATGAGTCCGACATCCCTGCTGACAGCTCACACCGCTACGCTAGCTAGCTGTTTAGCATTACGATCACGGCGTAACATTCAGGAGCTGGCAGCCCGAAGCTCAGCTAGCCGGTCGGTGCTGTAAGCTAGCGACACCTTTAGCTCGCTTAGGACCGGATCAGTCCAGGGACGTTACATATATTAGATACTGGAGCGACGTTGGCTGCTGGCGCACGTTTACTGCGCACGGCCCCGGTCGACCACGGATGTTGTTAGCTGTAACACAATGGTTATCTAAGCTAGCAGCTAGCCACCGTCCGCAGCCAGCGGCCTCGGTTTGGGTGTGGATGAATGACATCATCATACTTACATTATCAATCACAACAGGCTGGTTAGCTAAAATGTCATAGGATTCCATGGCGGACTGGGTGTGCACGATATGTATCTATAGATCCGCGTGTGTGTTCCTCCCGGTGTCGCGTTGTAATCATGTAAAATATAACGCCCTGTCACTCTGCACCGTCTCGACGCCGCCGCTCCTCTGTGTGCTGCTGACGGGAGGACCGCCTCCCCACCGCAACGTCACCGCGGCGTCGCGTTGCCTCGGCCAATCACACTGACGAATGTGTTGACCGACAGGTCACGTAACCAATCACAGTGTTTAACCGAATGGCCGTGCGTTGTTGTACTTTATTTGCTGCCAGCGAGCAGCATCTTTGGCAAACCTGCGGAAATCACAGCATCCCTTTTGTGAGAATCCTGCCCAGCTCATCTATAACGGCGTGTTCATCTGTTGGGCAAATAGCGACAGCTCTTATCGCTCAGCCTTCATAACGGGTTTACAAGTCGTAATAGTTGATCAGCTGTTTTATAAAGCCTCACAGATCAGGCATGAGGCGAGCCATGAATAAGAACACATTTTGGATTTCCTTTCTATTTGGTAATGATGTAGTGGCAAACCATTAATCAGTGCTAATGGGTTTCACGCGTTCTAATAATCCATCATGTCTGCAGATACACGTAATAATATGTCATTAATAAAGGGGTTTAATGGTCGGACGTTATAACTAATAATATAAGTCATTTACAGAAGGTTTTAGTCATTGCGCCTGCATTTATGATTGTTATAAATGGTGTTAATGATCGAATCTGCTGTTATAAGTGTTAAAAAGTTGTTAATAAATTGATATTTATGTGATTCCCTCTGGAATTTAGCCGGGTAGAGGCGTCAATACTGACATACTGCAGTACAGTACTTGAGTAAATGCACTTAGTTACTTTCCACCACTGATTGATTGCCTGTCGACAAAAAGAATGCCGTGGACGGCGTTTTCACGCCAGAAGCTCGAAATTTGTAGTTTCCCACGCGCCCGGAATGCATCACGTACCGTAACAGACGCCGACCAATCAGAAAGCTGCTAAAAGACTAGCCATGCTAGCTAGTCCTGTCCTGCCCAGAAGAGTCAACCTCACCGTATGAGCAGCTGTGCGGTGTTGCACAATACAAATATTTGGATATATTCCTATTTTTGTTATTTCAGGTAGGTCTTTTATTTTTGAAATACCAGTAACACACAGCTGTCTTCTAAGCGGACAGACAACGAGGTTAGCTGTGCTTCTGGTGAAGCTAGCTTAGTTGTCGTTTGCTAGCTTCAGGTCAAAGTAACGCCTCCGTGGTTGAAGTTACGGCAGCTAGTTAGCTACGTCCCGTCAGCGTGAGAGTTCTGTCGGTGAGGTCCGGGCAGGTGACGGAAGGCCGCTAAGAGACCGGGCAGCTAAGTCAGTGGCGATGCTAACGTCCTTTCTGAAGTTGGAACCGTAGCTAACTTATTTCGCAACAATACTTCTACTGTTGGTTTCAGTTCATAGCAAGTGCTCGAGCGCTCTGTCACATTTGGGCATTTGGTTTCACGCTCGGGACGACCGAGGGTGGTGGATCCTGTCTTCACTGGGCTCGGATAAAGCGAGGGTAACGTTCTAACTGTCCGGAGGGGGAAGCAGCAGCGTTGCGATGTTGGTGGGGTCAAAGGTAGATTATAAAGTAGCGGGGTAGAAGGATAAACCCAGTAGGACACTTAGATCTTTAGGAAGCAGTCAGCTGTGTTGCCCCTCGAGTCAGAACCAAACAGCACGAAGCTACTCTCTTGCTGCGACCTTCCTTCCTTCCAACATCTCAAATGCGCCGCAACTTTAGCCACTTTCAAATCAAAATGTAAGACTCTGCTGTGCTCCTGTGCGTTCGCATGACTGGTTTCTGTAATGCACCTTCACTTCCGTTTGCTGCATTGGCAACTTGCATCTTTTAACTGCGAAAAAAAACAAAAAAATCTCATATAAACCCACAGTGCACCAGCTGCTCAGCAGCAAACAGCAGACAGACACAGTTAGAGATCAGCAGCTAAAGAGCCAGACATTAACTTCAGAGCTGGTGGCGACCAAAAGCAGAGCTAACCGAGAGGGAATACTGGACTTGGATTCATCAGGTGGACACGATTTCAGTGGGATGCTACTGTTGTTCAGTGTCTGCTGGATGTTTAAATAGCCGGCTGTTTGCTATATAAGCTTCACAAGGTGATATATGTCAGTTTTATCAATGAATGCAGGTGCAAGTACAGTACTTTAGTTACATTCCACCCCTGTAACTCGCCCAGAAATAAGCCATTGCAAAGCGTATGCCTGTGTGAATCAGTCAGTCTGAAAATGCTTGTTTCACAGGTGCTCGCTGCAGTCTGATGGCTTCATGATAACATCTAGGAGAGCAGAACCCGTCCCGGACCATGGCCCTTGCTGAGGAGCAGCCTGAGAAGTAAGACCACGTTTCCAAAAGTAGATTTATTGCCCAAAGCACCACGGCTGTATTAATGCTACAGAGGAAAACGCTGAAATGCCGCTATGATTGAATTGAGTAAATACAGCAAAGGGAGTGGCTGTTACTGGCTCCTGCCGTGCGCTCGCTTCACTGTAGCTTGATTTTTAATGCTGCCTGTTGTTCACACAAACAGACGCTTGTACTGTATCTGATTGTTTCATCATTCGAATGACATGTTTGGTAATTGGAGATCTTGCTTTGTGTGCGGTTAGTAACACTGTGTGTGTGTGTGTGTGTGTGTGTGTGTGTGTGTGTGCGCTGTTCAGACACTGTTGGGTGTGTTTTGCCACTGAGAGAGACGACCACAGTGCCGAGTGGGTGAGCCCCTGTAGGTGTAAAGGCTGCACCAAATGGATCCACCAGTCCTGTCTGCAGCGCTGGCTGGACGAGAAGCAGAAAGGAAACAGTGGAGGAGCAGTCAACTGTCCACAGTGTGGCACTGAATACCATGTCAACTTCCCCAAGATGGGTAAGTGAGACTTTACAACAACAAAGCCATGTGTTGAGTCAGTCTCTCATATCTGAAGTCCAGGGAACCTGCAGGTGGTGGTTGCTAATACATCCAATATACCCAACAAGATTCATTCATTATGCATACCGCATATTAATCCACATTTGGTGCTCTGGTGAGTATTTGGGGCAGCAGGACTGTGTGTGTGGGGCTGAGCGCAGATCAACCACAGTGTGTGTGTGTTCATGGTGATGAAGGAACAACAGTGAGGCTCATTAATAGTTTATGTTTCAGGGGAAGAAGAGGGATCAGGCTGTGAAACACACACGACACTTGTTGGTTCTGATGTTTTCATGGGATTTACAGAATGTGAGCAGACTGATCCTGTGTGTTTTCTTTCCTCAGGCCCGTTGGTGTATTTCCTTCAGCAGGTAGACAGAGCTCTGTCCCGGGCCAGTCCCTTCGCTGCTGTCGGGGTGGTGGCCGGGACTGTCTACTGGTCAGCTGTCACATACGGAGCCGTGACCGTCATGCAGGTCCACACAGCTAACAGTGTATCACACAGAGAGAATGTGAAAGCAGAGAGCGTCGCAGTGTGAAGGAGCGTCACCTCTTTGTGTGTTCGTGTGCAGGTTGTGGGACATAAGAAGGGTCTGTATGTGATGGAGCGAGCCGACCCCCTGTTCCTGTTGATGGGCCTGCCCACCATCCCTGTGCTGTTGGTCCTGGGAAAGATGATCCGCTGGGAGGATTATATAGTGAGGCTGTGGCAGAGACACTCCTACAAAGGCAAGCTGCTGCCAGGTACACACACACAAACACACACACACTAGGGCTTGGCAGTATAAACAATATCAGCTGATCGTGATAGAAACATTTGCACAATAAGAAAATATACTGTCAATAAGCTACATTGCTGGACAAAGTGCATGTAAAGGAATAACCCAAAACATGAGCTGCCGCTGTAAACAAAGATCTATACTGATAACACAGAAGGATTTTGTTTATTTCTTGTATAATTTATTTAAATATTTTTTGTTTATTTGTTCTTAATCTGAATCTACTACTAGATCATCTGTAAGCCTTTAACAGATTTATTTATTTTGTGGTAAATACTGATATTGACTGATATGAAAACAACCCTAAAACGTATGTTGTATACTTCAATATGTCTTTCCACCAGAGCCAAATCAAAAATAGTCTGCAGCCTTTTGGATAATTGATTAATCTGTTCAGTCATTTTTCAAGCAAAGATGCAAAATATTGTATCGTTTCATCTTGTCAGTGGGAAGGATTTTCTTAAGTGATAATAAACGGAATATTTTTGGGCTTTCGAATATTGGCCAGACAAAACAAGACATCTGAAGACGTCGGCTTTGGCTTTAGGACGTTTTTATAGACTAAATGATTAATTGTTGGTTCAAGTGTGCTTTTGAAGTGCCAAGATCTTTGCTTTAAAAACGGCTGACACCTGATATATAAACTTTTATGTAACCAGGTAATCTCATTGGGACCAAGGTCAAGACAGGCCTGAGTACAGCCGAGAGGAAAAACAAACCTAACCAGACAAACGGCATCAGAGACGATCACAGAATCCATCTAAAGTTAAATGTTTAAAATTGCCCGGAGGGTTGAGACATTCAGGCTGATAATCATTAAAACACTTAACACTCAACTCTCTCTGAAAACTGGCAGGATTCCAATACTACTATCACAACTACTAGACTACTAGTAATGAAAACATGATCATAATGATGGTAATGATGATGATCGTCATCATGTGTATGAAGTGCTGCAAAATGAGAACTGAAATCACTGAATCGTGTCAGATTTGTGTAGTTTTGATGAATCCTACATTGAGTATGGACTCAGACAGACTACAGTCAGATAACCAGGCTGTGTATTTAACCTCAGGCAACAGTCGCTACCTGCCCCGGGTCCCTGTTGACGGGCCCAGTGCAGGAGATCACCTCTCCGTGTCCAGGACTCTGTGTGGAGCGCTCATCTTTCCCTCTATCGCCAGTCTGGTGGGAAGGCTGCTGTTTGGACGGATGCCCTCCAATCTTCAGCGCACCATGCTGGTGAGTTTACCTTTATGTAAACAGAAATCCTTATATCTGGACTAAAAGTCACTGAAGGCCAGTTCAGATCAAAGATTCACAGCGAGACCAAACAGTTTGAGAACGTTGAGGGGGAAAAGTTAAGAAAAGGGCCTGCGACAGACTGTATATGAAGCTGGACAACATGACCGCTCCCCAAAAGTGAAGCCAAAACACCTGGATCGCCCCCTGTTGGCTGGCTGCAGCATTGATCATAAGCCACGCCCCCCTCTGTTAGCCGATGGGATGTGGGCCAAACTGAAGAATCAAAGTATGCGTCAAATAAAATGTTCCGAAAGATGGTTTCTGTCATTTCAGGTAGTTCTTATCACGCTGATGTTTGCTCAAATGTTTCTGATCAGTTTGGTTTTTATGAGTTATTTGATGCTATTAAAAGGGGGTGTGAAATCATCAACGACCACATAGTGAAGTCAGCTGGTCATCTTGACCCTCTGCTTTTTTATGTTTTCAACATTTGATCAACACTAGACATGCAGCTTTAGCTAGTCTAAAAAATAGACCCCTGAATGTTCGGCAGTTAGAACGGAAGTACAGCGAGTCGTTGCTATGGAAAAGTCTAGTCGTATCGGTGGGAACTGTCAGATTTCAGAGCGCTGATTTGGATTATTTACAGGTTTCAGCCTGTCTCTAGTTGGTTTCATCATCACATCATTAGTCTTGTTTTTTATACCATCCCCCCCTCCTCCTCCTTCACCCACAGGGCGGCATCACGTTTGTGTTGATCAAGGGAGTGATGAAGGTGTATTTCAAGCAGCAGCAGTACATCATTCAGGCCAACCGGCACATCCTCAACTACCCAGAGGGAAACGGAGACGGACAGAATGACATTTCAGAGGAGGACACAGAGGACAGTGGAAATGAATAGTTTTGCTAACTTGGAAAGAGGCCAGAAAGGGAAACCTGTGTCGAAGGGAGGGAGCCAGTGATACAAACGCAAAATATATTTTACCATAAACCAATGCACAACTTTGATCTTTTAAACTGAGGTGAGTGCTCGTGTAGCTGAGAAGGATTTGTCTGTGTAAAAGGAGTTTTGAGTGGAGCTGCCAATAACCAGAACACTTCTGGTTAAGTGTTTCCAACTTTTTACTTTGTACGTATAAGAAATCTCCAACGTCTGCATTACAACAAGACATCTAGCGGCCAAATTCCCAGACTACAATATGACTACCTAATTCTTACTACTGGTATCAACACTGACGCTCTCTGGCCTCAATGACAAAGATCTTTAAAGGTATTAAACATGGCATGTTGCCTTATCTTTTAATATGGTGTACAAATAAAGAAAAAGTCAACTTCCTGCAGTTATCTGACTTCTTCAATGTCTTGTATACAAGAAACCCGCTCTTAATTATTGGGCGAGGCAATGCTCTGACTACAGTCTGTCCTCTGACGCTCAAACACAACCAGTTAAAAGAAGTAAGTCTTCCAAAATAAGGCCGGAGCAGGACAGAGATCTGATTACTGATCTGCTGCATGTATTAATATTTACAGTAACCACGTAATTCCTCTAAGTAACCTGGTATCTGAACAAACACATGTTGATGTTGGTTATTCCACATCCTTTTCACCGATGAGGACTTTACCCAGTGTATATTAATTTCTTCCTCTTATGTGCCTTATTTGAAGCCCGTTTCCATGAGAGAAGAAGCTTCACAAAGTCACTTGTACTGGACTAGATCACGAGGGTCACGCAGATGTAATTTCCTGGTCTACGAAATATGATGTGCTGAATCACAATTGCTTGAAGACTGAAGCATTGGATGCTGTAGGGATGCAGCCAGTGCAGCGTGACGTGCACAGGAGCCTCAAACCAAAGCATTTCGCAGGGAAATGAGTCGGGGGGGTAACTGGGCCACTGTTTTCACTCTTGGAACAGCCAAGGAAGAGTTGCTGCGTTTGGAATATGTTTGGTAAAAATCAAAGTTTGAGGTTTATTATTGGTTTGGAACTCTTCATGGTTCTGAAAATAAAGCAAAAAAAAAATGCAGTGTTCAAATACATTTCTGATTGTTTGAGCGCCTTTGTTTTTTTTTTTTTTGGAAATGGTGTCAAAATGCTCTGGGACTTTAACTGCACATTTTCCTCGCAGAGTCGTTGTGTGTATATTAAAGGGAGCTTTTACTTTATGTCTCGGAGTGAATGATTTGTATAATAAAGCTCTTTGTAAAACAAGTGTGTCTTTTTGTTTATTACTCACCAACCTTTAAAAAACAGACCGTATTCCCCAAATTAAAACATGTACCGACTGTAAAGTCCCGCTTCGGGAGCTAAATGTAATGTTGAAAAAGAAAATGTTTGTGGAGTAGCAGCTTTGTCACTAATCAGTTACCATGCATGTCAGTTAATTAACATTGCTGTATGTCCTTATTTAGGCTCAATTAAGAACATTTATAAATGCTGTAATATGTTTGGTATCTTTTTAAAGAGTCCACTGTTGGCTTACATTCTAGTCCGGTAGTGAGTCTGACACGTAACGGAGATCCTTTTTTTTCTTCCATCTCTTTTGGAAGAAGTACTCAAGATATTTTACTTAAGTAAAAGTAGCAGTGTCACAGTGTAGAATTACTCTGTTACAAGTTAAAGTCCTCTGTTCAAAATATTCTTAAGCAAAAGTATAAATGTGTTTGGAATATTAGCGTCAAAATATAACAGGAGTAAAGGTACCCATTTCAGAATACTGTATATAATTGATCACAATTATTGATTAACGTGCTCATCACCTTAATGTTACAGCTGGTGAAGGTGGAGGATCAATAAAGTCTTATCTTAAAGTATCATAATTTATTTGTTGATTATATTTTGTATACTGATCTTGAATCTGCAAGGTGACTAAATGTGTGCAATAAATGCAGTGTAGTAAAGAGTCAAATGTTTGCCTCTAACGTGTACTGGAGTAGCAGAAAATGCACATACTTAAGTAAATGTACTTAGTTACTCTTCACCACTGTTGTGTGAGAATGTTCCTTGTTTATTGATTCATCTTTTCTGTTTTTATTGCTGTTTACAGAATACAGCCGTCGTCAGTTACACTGAAGTGAAGTGAGTGAAAATAAAAAGGGAATATTTTTCAACGTTTCTGTTGGTCCTTTTCAGGAAGCACGGTGAGCCCCGCCCACTCGGTTTGCTGGTTGGCTGCTGCGTATTGACGCAAACAGCTGATTGGCTCCCTCCGCTGCACCTCTGGGCGTTTGAGCGGAGACGAGAAAGGAAGCAGATTGTCGCCAAAAGGATGAATATTAATGGCTGAAACTCCGTCGTCTCGCCATGAGAAGAGTCACGCTGTTTGTCAACGGAACCTCCACGAAGGGAAAGGTGAGAACAATGTGTAACAAAACAAGGAAATAGGTGTTGGTTAGCGTACATGTCCCGTATTCGCGCTAAACAAAAATGGCTGCTTTAGCTTCCTTCACGTCCCCGCCAACGTCCCGCGGTGTCAGACGTGTCGTGTAATGTGC
Organism: Gadopsis marmoratus; assembly: GCA_036023855.1. Classification (NCBI taxonomy): domain Eukaryota; kingdom Metazoa; phylum Chordata; class Actinopteri; order Centrarchiformes; family Percichthyidae; genus Gadopsis; species Gadopsis marmoratus. The sequence goes on along the minus strand of JAVQJF010018968.1, from coordinate 14,183 downwards.
GGTAACGTGTGTGTTGGCGGCGCTGTCGTACAGGTGGTGGCGGTGTTCGGCTCCCTGGAGGATTTACTGTCTGTGGCCAGCTCCAAGCTGGGAATAAGCGCCTCTAGTGTTTACAACGGGAACGGCGGCCTCATAGACGACATAGCGTTGATCAGGTGAGGCCTGCCTGTCCGCCTGCAGCGCCACCTGTTTGTTGTCGTGCACTTGTACAGACTGTGTGTGTGTGTGTGTGTGTGTGTGTGTGTGTCTGCAGAGATGACGACGTGCTGTACGTATCAGAGGGAGATTCGTTTGAAGGTGAGTTTCATGTACTGCTAGTAAAAGTGTCGATGCAACCGTGTAAAGCTACTGCTTTGTACATGTACTTAAAGTATCAAACGTTAACGTACTCTTTTTGCAGTAAAGTGTCTCCCGTGACGGATATCTGATTCTATCTGACATTGTTATATTGTTAATACTAACGCACAAATGTCAGAGCACCATTTTACTGAACTGCTTTATATACAGGTAGCTAGTTTTAACTCCTCTTATATAGAGTTAGCTAGTTTTAACTCCTTTATATTACAGGTAGCTAGTTTTAACTCCTTTATATACAGGCAGCTAGTTTTAACTCATCTTATATACAGGCAGCTAGTTTTAACTCCTTTATATACAGGCAGCTAGTTTTAACTCCTTTATGTACAGGTAGCTAGTTTTAACTCATCTTATATACAGGTAGCTAGTTTTAACTCCTTTATATACATGCAGCTAGTTTTAACTCCTTTATATACAGGCAGCTAGTTTTAACTCCTCTTATATAGAGTTAGCTAGTTTTAACTTTATATACAGGTAGCTAGTTTTAACTATTTTTATATGAAGTTAGCTAGTTTTAACTCCTTTATATACAGGTAGCTAAATCTAACTGATTCATATACAGTTATCCAGTAAAATGGTAGCAGAAAACCAAACAGACAGAGTTAGATTACATCTTCTTAGCTGTTTGCCAGTTTCCTTGATAGCCAGTTACCTACAGTACCTCTCCCTGCATGTAGATCCTCAGGAAGACCTCAGAGGCCTCGATAGGGGTCAGACTCACACCGACTGGCTGACGCTCAACGTCGGTGGACGCTGCTTCACCACCACTAGGTAAATATGCCTGTTATGGAAGTGTCCCATTCCGGTTTATAGCATCGTGGATGGGCAGCATTGAGACCGCAGGGTTGTTGTTCCTCCGAAATTGGAGCTTTAAGCTGCAGTGTTTGTTTGTTTACGTGAGCAGCTGCAAACCGCTGGGCGTCAGTGGAACACGGTCGCCTCCTTGAGCTGTGCGGCTTTATTGTAACTTCTGTGTGTGTGATTCCTCAGGAGCACGCTGGTCAGTAAAGAGCCTGAGAGCATGCTGGCACACATGTTCAGAGAGAAAGGTGATGTCACCCAATAAACACAGAGCTTTTGATTTTATTTTACTTCGCACTGTTATACGATGTCCACACGTTCATCTCTTTCGTTCAGATGTTTGGGGGAACAAGCAGGACTCTCAGGGCGCCTACCTGATAGATCGCAGTCCAGACTACTTTGAACCCATTCTGAATTATCTGAGACACGGACAGCTCATCATAAACGAAGGCATCAACCCTCTGGGTATAACAGGCACACGTTTCAACACGTAGTCAACGAGTCATAGGTTAGAGTTCTTACTAATCTGCAGTGTTTCCCCTGCAGGTGTGCTGGAAGAGGCTCGCTTCTTTGGTATTGAGCAGCTTGCTGAACAGTTGGAGGCCCTCATAAAGGTGTGTGTGACGCACACATTCTGTCGAATGAAGTGTATTTTCAGTGCCAGTGGTTTGACCTCCACATGTGTTTCTCCTGTTCAGTCCGCTCAGCCCCCCGATGACCACTCTCCACTGAGCCGCAAGGAGTTTATTAGATTCCTGTTGGCCACGACGACCAAGTCAGAGCTCCGCTGTCAGGTAGACAAAAATTAACATACCACCGGGGTTTCCCCTAGCCCTGTTTGGAAGGGTCTCCTCCGCTGTGTGGGAGACAGCGCTATAATACTTTGTGTGTTTGTGGCCTGTCAGGGTCTGAACTTCAACGGTGCAGATCTGTCTCGCCTGGATCTGCGCTACATCAACTTTAAAATGGCCAACCTGAGAGGAGCCAACCTGACCCACGCCAACCTGAGCGGGGCAAACCTGGAGAGAGCGGACCTGTCCATGGCGTGTCTGGATGTGAGTTGGGCTTAGTTTCCATTTAATGCCAGATGTGGGACAGTTCAACATCAGGATGCACGTCCAGTCTGAACCCCACCAACCGACGTTGTATTTATGACTTGAACCCTGATGAGTGTTGGGCTCAGAGTCCAACAGTGAACAATGCAGAGAGACGAAGTCCAGTATTCTGTCAGTAGCTTTACCTTAACCTTTATCTCTTATCTTAATCTAGAAGTGAGTATGTAGAGGGCAAAATAACATATTTGAGGCTTATTATTTTAAAAAAATCTGGTCATTCATTTGACAACTTTGACATTGACAACAAAGGTTTACTTGAAAATGCTGCATTGCTGTGAGCAATGACATTTTTAATGGAAAGTAAGAATAAAAGGGGAGAAATATGGAGCCACAGATGGCTGGAAGATGCAGACATTCTGCTAACGTTCAGTTTAATTTAATTACTTATGGCTCCAGCAATATTAAAATAAGCCCCGTTTAAACAGTTTATAACATGTTTTGACAGCAGCCATGTTGGAAATGTCAAACTACACGTCAAACGACAACCGATCTGGCGGAAATGTGTAATCCCAAAATATAAGCGACAAATTCAGGGTTAATATCAGTAACTTGGATCAAGTTTTCACTGGTGTTGTAGGTCTGGTTAGGTCCAGGACATGCAGGGACTCATGTCAGTCAGCTTTCATAGAGAAATGTAACTTGATAAGAGTGTTAATCTGCTTCTTGGCTCTTCCACAAGTTGTGGCATGTTCGTGATGTGTGTGTGTGTGTGTGTGTGTGTGTGTGTACATCCCAGGCAGCCAATCTGCAGGGTGTGAAGATGCTGTGTACCAACGCTGAAGGAGCTTCACTGAGAGGCTGTAACTTCGAAGATCCTTCTGGAATCAAAGCCAATCTGGAGGGTGAGGCAGCGAATCGCACGTGTTCCTCAGACGGACGCTTAGCAGCCGAGGTGTGTATTTTAACTGATGTGTGTCCGCAGGAGCCAACCTGAAGGGTGTGGACATGGAGGGGAGTCAGATGACGGGGATCAACCTGAGGGTCGCCACACTGAAAAACGCCAAACTGAAGAACTGCAACCTGAGAGGAGCTACGCTGGCCGGGACTGACCTGGAGGTGAGGACGCGCACACACACATACGCATACTCCGCATCCACGATTCACCTAAACCTGCGACAGAAATGTGAATCCGTGGTGCATTCAGGTGTCGTATGTTTTTCCCAGAACTGTGACTTGTCGGGATGTGACCTCCAGGAGGCGAACCTGAGAGGCTCCAATGTGAAGGGAGCCATCTTTGAGGAGATGCTGACTCCTCTGCACATGTCCCAGAGTGTGCGGTAAAACACACACAGTCTTTCGTACAGGGCTTTAAATCACGACGTACAGACGAGCAGCAAGTCCTCACGTTAGAGAAGCCACAACCAAAGAATGTTTGGAGTTTTAGTCGACACAGTAACTAGTTTCAGCTCTGAATTCTACAAATAATTACAACCCAGCTTGAATGCATGTTAGTGTTCTGCATATGTATTTCCAACGTCTTGTTTATTAATCGATAACACTTACTTTGGAAATGTTTCCTGCGTATTTAAATGTCTGAAAATATTGGACGGTTTGTTGCATTTATTTACAGATTGTAAAAACACAAAGCAAATGTTGTTGGACAAATTCACCGCAGACATTTACACCAGTGGGGCTGCGTTAGCTTGTGGATCCGAAGGTGCATATGTGAACATTATAATTTACTCACAAATCGTCACACGCGTTTGTAAACCTTGTTCCTTTGTTTTTTGCGGCTCGTGTGTCACCAGTATTGACCCCACTTTCTCTCCGTACACGACTTCCCCCCCCGATGACGACCAATGAATGCCAAACTTTGTATTTTGCTCTGAACCAAACAGCAACATGTGTCGGCGTGTTTTATTAAACGCGACAATTATCCTTCGAATATAGAACCTTGCCTGTAACACTGTTGCCCACAGCAGTGACAAAGGACGCCAGCGGCGGGCTTTTGAATGTAGTTTCGTTTTTATAAAAGTAAACGTAGTCGATGCAACACTGACTTGTGGAAAAGGTGGGAAAATATTGTATAGCAGAAGTCTGCAACACTGAATGCTTCTTCGGCTGAAATATTCATCCTTTAAATACCTCCTGCGATAAAAAAGCAATTCATGCCTGCAAACGCTGACGTTTAGAGACTTGGATGTGGTGAAGTGGTTGTGAGATTTTGTTACTGGTGCATTTTTCAAATTTGTGTGATTTTTCTTCGTCAACGTTGTTTTTCTTTTCTCAGAGGATGATGATTGTAAAACTATGATATAGGATATTTGAGACCGAGATGTGTATTTGAGGAAGCTCCACCTCCATCATATCTCTCTGCCCGGTGAAACACTGTCATCCTGCTTATTTTGTGACAAAACATTAGAAGTAAAAGTTGCCTTGTACAGCAGTTCCGATGTAAAGTGAAATGAAAAGTCAGCTGTGTTTTAGAAATGTTAAAAACCTGCTCTGTGTCTGCATGATGGTGATTCTTCTGCTCATTCAACTGCTGTTTTTATACGTGATGTTCAGTTATTACTGTGCTAACGGGAACATTTTTATTTGAGTTCATGTCAAATCCTGCTGAACGGTTCTGTATGTTTTTGTCTTTAAGTCACCGAGAGTGAAAGAACGTCGCACGTTAAACTGGTGTGAAACCACGAGGTGCTACACGTCTTTTCTGCTGTTTATTTTGTTTTAGGATATTTAATAAATGTTTTTCTTCTAACTTTCTCTTGTTTGCTTTGTTACATATTTTCTTATACATTATACTTCATTATATTCAGTAGGTATCCACGGGGTCTTAATCAGTGTAGTTTATTAAGACCCTTAAAGTATTAAAAAGTCTTAATTGAGGTTTTCCTTTATGACTGATTGGTGTGTGTGTGTATAACAACACACCATCTTCCTGCTCTAAGGTTAAATATGAAGTTCAACAGGCATCAACACTTGGACCAGATCTTCAAAAACATACAACATAAATTATAATTTGTGTTCTGTCAAATGGAATCATTTAGGAAAGCGTCAATAAACCCAATCTAACATTCAGTCAGCAGAGGGCAGTGTTGCCTCGCTGTCAGCGACTGCTTGCTTGAGCGTTGCCATAGCAACATCAAACATGTTTACCACACTTGATGGCACAAGTACTTATAGGTTCTCTACTTAACTAAAAGTAGTAATACTCCATTTAAAGTCTGACTTGAGTAAAAGTCTGATTTCAAAAACGCCTCACAGATATATGGTTTAATTATATTTAAATATTAAATATATTTCAGTAATTTCCTAAAACAGCTGCTCACTAGTTTTTATCAAACAGGAGGAAATAGTGCATTTTCTGGGGACTATTTTCAGCGGTGGATGAATCCACATGTGGCGCTGTAGTGAGTGTTTGGGGCAGCAGGACAGTGTGTGTGTTGATGGTGACGAAGGAACATGTTAGATATGTTCACTGTTCATCACCACCAGACTCTGATCCTCTCAAGAGCCCTTCTCTGCTCTGAGGTGTTGATGGAAAAGCTCCAGATCCGGGTCCCTGACCCTGGCCCCGGCCCTCCGGCCCCGGCCTTCCAGCTCCAGCCACGTTCTGCCGTGTTTGGACCCGTTGCAGACGGTGATGTGGCTGCGGGTCCAGTTTACATCTGCGGTTGATTCATGTACACATGCGTTCTGGCTTGAGTGTAAACACAGCAACATGTAAACAGGTGCTGCTGTCTCTCATCCAACCACTGCAGAACAGTGTGGTGCTGTGTTTACATGGGGAAATGAGGCTGTGGGGGTGGAGGGGCTTGATTGGTGGTTGAGGTCCAGTCATAGATAGAAGAGAAACCACAGTCACAAAGCACAAGACGGTGTTTGTCATCTTAAGCTGCGTCCGTCAAGCATTTTCGTTTGCTATTGTACGTCTCTATTGTATGTTCTCTATTTCACCAATGTTCCGACTGACGGAAGAATATGCCTTGACACCATTTAGTAGTTTTTTTTAGGTTAGGGTCTTTCGTTAGTCTTTTGCATGTTGTAAATGTTGCAGTAAAATACACTTTTTCAGCATCTTAGTAAACATTTATTTTAAATACTATCCGCTGTTTTCAAGCTGCAGATAGATTATCAGGGTGTCCCACTTCACATATTTTCATTATGTCTTATAGGATTGTTCCTGTGCCAAACTGTAAACATAGTGCTGACACACTGCACCTTCTAAAGGTGGAAGGTAAGTTCTGTACTTCAGTACAATCTTGAGGTACTTTGCTTGAGATTTTCCATTTTGTGCTACTTCATACTTCCACTCCACTACAACTCATACTTTTTACTACTACAAAACATAATCAACAAATTAAAGGTGATGTGTTTGTTGGTTAAAGGAGTGATGCACATAGAGACAGTGAGAGAGTTTTTCCAGACACCAATGGAATATATTAGGCTGATGGCAGTTTTACTGATTTACTGTTTGTGTCCTGCTTTGCGTCAGGATGGGGCGTACAAAGCGGCATATGTCCCTCAGACGTTGGTGGAGACCAAAATCGGAGCTGAAAGAGTGAATACTGGACTTTTATTCATCAGGTGACACAAACACGACTGCAAGTGAAACTGCTGGATGTGTAAATAAAATACTGTTTGTGATATAAACTTAAAAGCTGAGGATGTGTCAGTGTTGTAGCCACATTATGTCTGCTACCTTTCCTGTCCAAGTGCAAATATCACCTGTAGGATTAGACTCATCAGCACCGGTTCATCTGACATGTTCACTGATGTCATATTTTGCAGCTTCATGGTTTTTGATGTAACCAATGTCGGCTGTGTTGAGGCCTGGCTGGTATAAAACATCCTGCCGAACACAACACGCCCCCACGCTGCTCTCACCGCATGTTGAAGGAAACTGGTTTGTGTGTTTTCAGCGGGGGTTTAGAATCCGAGCCCAACAGGAGAAACCTGCGTTGCTTCACTTCATGTTTGGTCAGACTGGGTTCTTGGCTCATAAGAGGGAATAAGTTGCATGACTGTCGGCTGGAAGTGTTTACGCAGAAGTGGCTGGTCTCTGCACACCTTATAGGGCTGATTGTGCTTATTACAGTTTGGTCAACAACACTGGTGGGTTTCAGAGGGATGTTTGTACTGCCGGGATAAAGGGTCTTTCTATGTGAAGTTTTATACCAGAAAAATACACAACCTGGGTCACAAATGGCAATAAACATTTAGCTAAAGGCAGATTTCCAGGATTGGCTACCTAGAGAACTCCAGTGTTTACTGACCAGCGGTTCAGTGATTTGTTTACAGTCGGCAGGTTTCGGCTCCTTCCTGAATGTCAAAAACTTAACAGAATTTCTAACAACGATATAAATGATAATGGCAAAATGACCCACTCACTTCCCTCACATACGTTATTCTGCTTCCACCTCAATACAGCGGATTTCGTTTGTGATTCTCACAGCACTGAATATGGGAATGTGTAATATCCAGAATAACATGGACACTGTTCCTGGAAATAGATGTTCCAGCTGTTAAATGTAGGATTGTTTTGCGTCTAGTTTCACATGCTGTTACAGGAAGATAGATTTGTGTATCGTCTGCATAGAAATTAGAATTAATGTTGTTTTTGAATATCTGGTCCAAGTATTGATCCCTGTGGAACACCATATAATTTACCTTAGAACAGGAAGATGGTGTCTTATTATATACAGAGATCAGCCGTAACCCTCAGACAACGCGTGCACCACTGTGTGTTCTGACAGCTTTCTATCAGAACCAGATGCTCTGACCCAGTCGTCCAGCCATCACAGTTTGGTTCCTTGTCAAAGTCGCTCACATCCTTCCGCTGCCCATTTTTCCTGCTTCAACACATCAACTTGGTGGACAAGATGTTCACTTGCTGCCTCATATATCCCCCCCACTGACAGGTGCCATGGTAACCAGATAATCAGTGTCCTTCCCTTCACCTGTCAGTGCTCACAGAGTGATGGCTGATCGCTGTATTATTTGATACGCGCCGCACTGTATGAGTGGAATCAGGTGTTTTCGTGAAGCCAAATATAAAGACGTTGTTATGATCTTACTTGTGCAAAAATGTCCACGTCCTGGGCTGACCCTTCATCTCTCCCACTCTGGAAGCTCTGATGGACCTAAAAACAAGGCTTATTCAAAGTAATGTCAGCTGTTGATATTGAACCAAATCCATCCACATGTCTGTCCTGGTGTTGTAATGACAGCAGCCCACTCAGATGTGAGCTCACATGAAATAATGGCTGAGTCAGCGTCACGTCTTTTCCACTGACATCACTGGAGAACATGTCAAAACCATCATCTCTAATACTGTCTGTTTTATTATTATGAACAGAAACCTCATACTTGATATAAATAGCAACACTAAAGCCCTACTAGCGGCCACTGGTCTGCTGGTGCAGACAACATGCTGAGGAAAGATCATAGAATCACAAGAGTTTATCCCTTTGGGAGCATGAATGTGCTCAATAAACCTCATAGTTGTTCGCCTATTAGATGACCAGATACAGCATGTTGCGTACAAAGGTATGTGCCAGAGGAAAGCTAACGGAGTGTCCAAAATGGGAAGGGTTCAACCTCTGGGGAGAATGAATGTAAACCCAAGTAAAATTCACAGCATACATTTTCGTATTTCTGCTGCTCTAATCAGGGTTTCAGCATCTTTCAGCATCTTTCAGCTCTTTGTTTTGGTTTTACAACATGCAGCTCAACTGGTCTCGCCCATGTAGCTCCTATCAAAGTCCCCGACGGTCTGGACCTTGGTAGGTTTTACCACAGGCTACTTGTTTTTCATGGTTATTTTGTGAATATAAGCCTTAGTGACATCATTTTAGCAGCCCTTGTGGATATATATTGGGCTCATATTAATTAGTCGTCATGGCAATCAACTCTAATTAAACATACCAACGTAGAAAACATGTTAGAGAACGAAACCCTCTCGCATCTGTTGCCGTGTAGACTGCAAGTTAACAAGTTAATGTATTTTAGTATTATGAGAGAGTTTGAGAGTTAATTATGGGACATTCTGGAGCTTGACTGGTTAAAGACGAGGATGTTTTGGTCTTTGCTGCCTCGGATATCCACGCCATATATCCATGATCATAAATTCATTGGGACTGCCTACATCTGGACAGCACAGTGTAAACAACTGGTCAGTCCCTGGGGTCCCAGGCGCTCCTCTGCAGCTGATACTGATGAAGATTTCCTCTGTTATGTCATTTCTTTCCACATTTGACTGCCCTGTAGTTGCCCCTCAGTGTGCCTGATCTCCTCACCCACCAGCACATCTGTTCCCCATTCCCTCATTAGCTCCCCCTGCATAACAACCAGCGCTCTTTATCCACTCATTTGCCAGAGAGCCTGAGTCTTAGCCTTCGTTCCTGTTTCTTGCCAGCCTGTTCGTGACCACAGTCTGTTTCCGGATTCGCCAGCCTGCCCCTTGCCTGCTTGGTTTGCCCTCGCCGACTAATTACCTGCTGTCAGACAACTTCTCACCAACTGATTGCCTTCAACTGCTTTGCATCTGAGTCCTGCTTGTAAAAGTCCACGTCTCAAAACCATCGCAGACGGAATACCTGCAAACTCCCAGAAAGCTCTCGGCTCTGAGCGACCAACGATGAAGAGAAATATTAATGTTAATAACAGATGGAACTTTGTTTTGGACATTTACTTTGTGTGTGGGTGTTTATACAGCTATATTTTTTATGTGGGCGGCTGTGTGTGTGTGGGATGTGGCTTTCTGAACTCAATGAGGGAACATTCTCTTCAGGCCAAATAAAGCTGCCCATGTAAACTCCACATTCCTGAGCTTGCGGTGTTTCTGTCTCATACTCTTTCTTTTATGGAGGGAGGAGGCTGTGTGTGTGTGTGTGTATGAAGATGACATTGAGTTTCACACACTTCATGCTTACCGTAGCAAAATCTCTATCTGCGCTAAACTGCACATGTTAGAGAACTGAATAATTTCAAATGAGTGTATTTAAAGCGGTTGTTGGAGCTATCACACTCTCTACAGCTGTATTATGAATGAAAACCACTTGGATGCAGGCCTACTCCTCAGGGCTGTGCATGGAAATATGATGAATCCTGATGTTTCTGCTCCTGTCCTCATTACCTCTGCTGTTGGCTTCAATAACTGGAGTACTTCCATTTACACTCCACCACATTTTGGAGGGATATATGGTAGTTTTTACATCAGTAAAGTTATTTGACAGCTTTAGGTACTAGTTACTTTGCAGATTAAGAAGATAAATAATCTCTCTCCTCTTCATTCAAGGCAGCTCTGTGAATATACACTATCTCTGACACACATGCAGCGTTATCACTCTGCCCGGCCCTGAACCCGGACTCTGTCATTAGTGACGAGCTCAGTGGGGAGCATCTCGCTTAAATTACACACTTTTGTTGGTGAACCTTAGAAAGCCCTCAGGATGTTCCTGTGTTTAGCAACATGCAACACTGACAGCGATACAGAGAGGACATGAAGGGCGTGTGTCCATGCACTGAACTCGGAGCTGGTCAGGCGTGGCTCGGCATTCGAGGTCACTGTCCAGATTGCATAAATGTTTTCTGGTCTTTCCACACAGACACACTCCAGATTTTAGAGAGACAAGAACTGAAATGCAACAGAGAGTCTTTGTTACATTTCCTCAGATACTGCTGTGCATAAATACTCAACTTTAACTCTTCCACTTGCCCAAAATGTTAAATCCTATGGAAGAACAGCGGCGCTCGCAAAATAATGCCGTTATCGTGGTCTCGAGATATCAAAGCTCCTTTTCTCATAATAACGAGTTAATTTATCTGATAGTGTCAAGGACCGAGGACTGAATGTTATCTGCATAGTATTTGTTTATATATGTACCTTTACATGTATTTTATTTATATTAGCCGCAGTATCATTATTCTTGCACTGTTTTTAGGTTTTAATCTCTGATAAACATTGTAAGTAAATTAGAGATAACTTGAGATAACAAAATAATTAACTCGTGATCTCGAGATAATGGCATTAAAAAAAAATTTGCAAGCTCAGCCGTTCTTGACTTCTGTAAAATCCAATGTAAAAAAAAATCTTTTAATTTTGACTTTTGATCCCAAATTAAAGTATGAGCTCCTTGTGAAAAGTCAGACCCCTACGTCCTTGATGCTTTTATCCCATGCTAGCAGCTCTACAGTCATGCTAGCAGTTCTATACCCAAACGCTATGAAGTATCCTCATCAATAATCAATGAATCTGAATGAAATTAATAATACTTAGGTAGCATTAGGCTTCAGAGTACATAAAGTAAAAATCTTAGCGTCTGGCATCTGCTCGTGGTCAGCTCACGACTTATTAAAGACTAAATTAGAAGTTTCTGCATGGAAAATACACACCATACATGTTTTACATGATGGACAAAACAGTCATAAATCTTTAAAAAGCCTTTTCAAACTAATTCGTTTTTTCCTGATTTTATAACTTTGTGGGTCGTGAACGTATTTCTTTTTTTCATGTTGTTGTCTCTCCCTCCTCTTCTTCCTGTAAAGCACTTTTTATCTTCTGTCTTCGAGTGCTTCACATATCATCTCTGCGTTTGCTTGTTTGAGGGATCTGATGAGAGGAGCACCTGTGTTTGCTGCTGAGTTAAGGAAAAGTCTTGAGGCCAGTTTTGGTGACTGGGAATGCGCTTTTTCTTTTTTTTTTATTATTCTGGCACATCCTGGCTCCGCTCTGGCCTCTCCAGAGTCTGGGGTTTGGCTCTGGCTCCAGGTTTGGGTGGGTCCAGACTGGTCTGTCTGTGTGGTTTAACAGGGTCAGTAGTTAGCGCTGGGCTGGGTCTGGGTCTGCTGCTGTGGCTTTGCCTCGCCAACTAACAGAGACATCTGCTCGATGCTCTTATAGGGAACGTCCAAAATAATGACTGAATATAACTCTCCTCTGCTGGGAGAAGGCTGCAGGACTGAGCGTCGCCTTACACCCCTGCAAATATACACTGTAGAAATGTAGAAGGTCTGGAAACTAACTAAATGAATAAATAAGGAGGGTAACCAGCAAGTCTTTTTGAGTTTAAATGGCTGCATTTATTTCTACCATGCAAGGTGCTGGACTGACCAGCAGGAGCAGCTTGTGTTGGAAAGTAACTGACATGAACTCTGCCAGCTGGTGCTGAAACTCTGCCCACAGACTCCAAACTATCTGCCCAACCAAGTCACAGTGCAAAGTATAATTCTGTTTGACCCTAAACAGAGAGTACGTGGTGGCAGAGTGACAGACCACACACACTGATGATCGTCAGAAAGAAAAGCTGCAACATATATGGACTGTTATCATACTCAAAGAAAGAAGATTACATCTGTATGTATGGATTACAGCTGCCCATGTTCTCATAATTTATGTTATTTAACACCTTTATTATATTGAATTTCTGTACCGCACCTGTCGTGCCAGTAAAGCTTATCTGAATTTGAATTGGAAACTTAAGTACTGTACTTTGGAATACATTTTAGGTACTTTCTGCTACTTTATACTTCTACTGCGTTACATCTCAGGGGAAAATATTGTGCTTTTTATGGTGCTACATTTATCTGACAGCTACAGGTAGGATTCACTTTGCTATTTAGAGACATTGCATGCCTTTATATCATATGATGCAGTACTATTATCCACCCAGAACTATATACAGTCTCTAAAATTAGCTCCACGTTGACGAACTATGATATTAAAATGCTCTTATGTGTATTACGTTAGTGCTAAAAATCTGAATGTCATAATAAAACACTCTGAAGTTGAATTGAAGTCATATATACCGTAGTTTTCTATGAGGTACATCAGTAACATGAGACAACATGATGAACTGCGTGTACTTTCTGCCCTGTTTATTTTGAATGAAGCTCAGTTTAGCGCTGACACTGACTCATATATATATATATATATATATATATATATATAGAGAGAGAGAGAGAGAGAGAGACATCCAGTGTATATATGTATCTACTGTTTATAGACAAAGACAAATAAACAGCAGTGATTGAAAAGGCCCAAAGCAGCCTGTAAATAAAGGTATGTGGAACGTTGGGCTGCTAATGGAGGCTGGAAATGCTTTTGAGCCTAATTGAGCAAAACAGGAAGCAGCAGTCCACACCGCCCCTCACACTTCATCCATCACACTCCCGTGTTCCCGTCTACATGTTAGAAAGGAGAAACGCGAGCCTGAGAGACGCAGCTCCTGCAACAAATGGGTCATTATTTCCTCATGTCTAAACCTGAAGCTCAAAAAGGAATAAAGGGCGTCTCCTTTCATGTTGTGCCTCTTTACCAATACGAGTACTTAAGTACACATTTGAGCTACTTGTACTATACTTTTCGCGCTACTTTCTACTTCGACTCCACTACACATCAGAAAGAAATACTGGACTTCTACTTCGCTGCAGTTGGTTGACAAGTGCAGCTGAAACTTTTAGTCGTGTCAAATCATTTCCTGGTTGCAGCTTAATAATGTTGAGGTTTGGACTGTTGACTGTTTGGGCTCATTGTGATCAATCGATCGATCGATCGGTGGATCAGCAGATGGACCATTAGCTGCAGTCTGATACAAACTAGCTGAAAATGAGCTCCGACAGTAAAATCCTGCTTTTCCATGAATGATACTCACACTGTTACTGCAGGAACAGAGTATTTCCACAGTGTGGTGTTAGTACCTTTACTTTAGTAAAGGATCTGAATACTTCCTGCATACAGGCTGCAAATTAAACTCAGTTAATGGGTTTGTCTGTGTAGACATCATCACGTATGTCTGAGTAAATACAATATCTGAATACTTTGTTCTTCCAAAACCGGCAGCTTCTATAGAATCTCTTTCTGTCTCTCTCCCTCTCTCTCTCTCCTTCTCTCTCTCTCTCTCTCTCCCTCTTTCTTTCTCTCTCTCTCTTTCTGTCTCTCTCCCTCTCTCTCTCTCCTTCTCTCTC
>JAVQJF010018963.1:0-18285 GCA_036023855.1 Gadopsis marmoratus | reverse complement strand
CTCCCCCGGAACGCGCGAGAAATTTTTCCGGAGGTGGGAGTTGAAGATCTCGCGGACAGGGGCCTCCGCCAGACGTTCCCAGTTCACCCGCACTACACGTTTGGGTTTGCCAGGTCTGTTCGGCAGCCGCCCCCGCCATCTGATCCAACTCACCACCAGGTGGTGATCGGTTGACAGCCCCTCTCCTAACCCGAGTGTCTAAGACATACGGCCGCAGGTCTGATGACACAACCACAAAGTCGATCATCGACCTGCGGCCTAGGGTGGTCTGGTACCAAGTACACTTATAAACCACCCTATGCTCAAACATGGTGTTTGTTATGGCCAATCCGTGACTAGCACAGAAGTCCAATAACAAAACAGATCAGGGAGGCCGTTCCTCCCAATCACCCCTTTCCAGGTTTCCCCGTCGTTGCCGACATGAGCGTTGAAGTCCCCCAGCAGAACTATTGAGTCTCCAGGCGGTATCCCTTCCAGGACGCCGCCCAGGGACTCTAAGAAGGCCGGATACTCTGAACTGCTGTTTGGTGCATAAGCACAAACAACAGTCAGAGCCTTCCTCTCCGCGACTTTCAGTCGCAAGACCCTGATGAGACCCTCAATTATCAGTATAATATTAAATTATCAGTATCTCGAAATAGCTGCAAACAAACGCCCAAACTGATTTGAAAGAGGATAAAGTTCCAGCTTCTACTATTTTACACACAGGAATCCTGGTACCAGTTTGTATTATTACAACACTTTAGTGCTGGTTAGTCTCTTGGTCTTTGGGAAATGAATGAAAATGCCATGTACATGAACCATATAGGGGGTCAACAGTGCACTCAAACAATTCAGACCCCATCACCTTTTCCCATTTTGTTATGTTGCAACCTCATGCTAAAATTGTTTAAATAGATTTCCCCCCCTCAATCTACACTCAATACCCCATAATAATAGTAACATGAAAACAGATTTTTTTGCAAATTAAAAAAGAAAAAAAGTGAAATGTAGGAAAGTATTCAGACGCTTTGCTGCGGCACTTGATCAGCTTGATGCTTCTGCTCCACCACCTGTGGTTGATCCAATTGACTGGACGCAATTTGGGAAGGAACACATCTGTCTATATAAGCTCTCACAGCTGACAAAACCCAAATTGTGAGGCCTAAGGAACTACGTACAGAGCTCAGAGGCGAGGAGTGTGTCGAAGCACATATCTGCGGAGGGCTACAAAACAATATGTGCTTCTGGGCTTCATGGCAGAGCGGCCAGACGGAAGCCTCTGCTCAGTGACAGATACATTAAAGCCAGAAAAACACCTAAAGGACTCTCAGACTTTAAGAAACAAGATTCTCTGGTCTGATGAAACCAATATTGAACTGTTTGGCCTCAATTCTAAAGGGTCATGTCTGGAGGAAAACAGGCACTGCTCATCAGCTACACAGCACCATCCCGACTGTAAAGCATGGTGGTGTCAGCGTCGTGCTGTGGGGATGTTTTTCAGCAGCAGAAGACTGGTGGACTGGTCAGGGTTGAGGGAAAGCTGAACGGAGCAAAGTACAGAGATACCCTTAATGAAAACATGGTCCAGAGCACCCAGGACCTCCGACTGGGCTGAAGGTTCACCTTCAAACAGGACAATGACCCTAAGCACACAGCCAAGAGTGACCCAGCCAGACCCGGACGTGAACCCAATCAAATATCTACGGAGAGACCTATAAATGGCTGTCCGACTGTCCAGATCCAGCCAGACAGAGCTTGAGAGTATCTGCAGAGAAATCCCCAAATCCAGATGTGCTAACCCTGTGGCTGTAATCGAACCGTGTGTGTTGATTATTCATAATAGAGTTTGAGGGCCGTGTAAATTACCTGAGTTTCCCAGGAGAAACGACTAAACGAAAGGGTGCTTCCCAGGTTTCCCAGGTAAATACGGCAGGAAGCTGGGTAATGGGAGCGTTGACAGGTCTGTTCGATTCTTAACGTGATAACATTTCAGATTGCTAAAATCCTGTTTTCGCGTTGTCATTAGGGGGGTATAGAGTGTAGACTGATGAGGGAAAAATGAATTTAAACGATATTAGCACAAGGCTACAACATAACAAAATGTGTAAAAACTTTCTGAATGGACTGTAATTTTTGCCTCCGGGGCCCCAGCTGGTCAACCCAGCGGGCTGTTGCAGTGATGCTGCTGCAGTGATGCTGTTGCAGTGATGCTGCTGCAGTGATGCTGTTGTGCTCCCAGATCTCACTACTTACTCTGTTAATATGGTGAAAAGAAATTATGGCCAAAGACTATGAAAATGACACCCAAGTTGCAATGAAACAGAATGGTCCTTTAATGCTGTTGCTAATGCTAATTCTGTCCATGCTATTGGGAACAGAAATTCAAATTTCAGCTTGGCATCATCACGTTTAGGCAGCGTGCATCTGCAGATGTTGGAAAAGGCACAAACAAGCACGGTCCAGGCTTGTTTGCCACATGCGGCAGGTGAACCGTGAAACAAGTTCATTAGAGCTCTAAATATGTACAGCCTGACTCTAATTACACTCCCGGCAGTGACAACGCCACAAACCCATTAACTCTTTAGGATCCGATAACACATGCTGGCTGGCTTTCATATGCACACAGACCCTCTGACACCAAGCAAAGCTAAAGAAATAATTCAGAATTTACACTGCAAACCTGCTTATGACACACACACAAATACACAGCGCGTCCGGTTCGCCCGGCAGACCTCACCTCCCACACATATTACTTTGGCAGTGATGGAACAACAGCATCTTTCCCCAGAGAGAGGACCAATGCAAGGGAAGAAGCAGCGAGAGAGACAAGGAGGCGTTAGTCTCTCAGATTAAAAACACTAAATATACCGAGATGTACAAGACATTTTGTTCTCTGTTTCCATCTGTCTATAATTCCTGCCTGCCGCCCTCAGTTCAGCAAGCTTTATTGTCTTCAAACTTCAACAATATTGCCACAGCAACAAAAGAAAAGACCAACATTCTCCCTTAAGAGCTGGAGCTATAAACCTGCTGAAGCTCAGTTTACACACATTTTCAGATCCATCTGACCAACATTCGCAGTATATATGTGTCATAGTGATAAGGAGAGTGTGTGTGTCCACTGCACATCTTTTCCTTTTTTTCTAAATTAGCATTTGTATAAAAACACTTGTGTTTAAATTGGAATCAAAATAGTACACATCGAAATGCATGGAGTGTCAAGCTTCAGTTAAGATAAAATTAATTGAGTATGTGTGCGGAATTGTGTGAGAGTGACTGTCGCTGGCAATTCATCAGGTCGTGGCACGTTAATGCACACAGGGAATTAAACCGCTAAACAATCCTCAGTCTTCAGGCCTGGCGAAAGAGGGGGTTTTGGAGGTGAAGTACAGTGTATTCCACCAGTTAGTTTGTTCATTCGTACTGTATGTTTCTGCTCCTGACTTCCCCGATGTGATGACCACATATTCAGTTTGCCCTACTCTTCAGGCTCTTTCTCTGCACATCAGAAAGTGAAACGCATTCCCGAATCGTTGCAAAACACGTAGCTCAGACTACTCGCAGGGCAAGTTGGTGAGCTGCTGTAGCTGGCGAGCTGATGCTTATACACTAGCTAGTCAGTCACAAGCTTCTTTCTATTTTCCCTGTGTGCCGTTTACCGGCATCACGATCTTGCGATTGTGCCTCATTTCATAAAAACAAAAAGGTATTGCAGTGGGGAAACACACATATTAAAGGGAATATAAGTTCACGTGGTGTATTCAACGCCTATCTCATAACTTTCTGCAAACCAGTCCTCTTAGCTGGAGCAGTTTGTACTCAGACAAAGGAGGTTAAATAAAAGTGGATGGTGCAACGCAGCTAATAGGCCATTACGGCTTCCTCCATTTTGAACTCTCCAGTTGTCTGTTCCCTCAGAAAAGGTCAGCACAGTCAAGACCACTTGCTATTGGTGCAAATGTGCTCGTCCAAGCGCATTGAGACTGATACCCATTGGGAATTTATTTTGTCAGTTTAGATGCTGGCGTGACCAAGGCTGGACACTGTAGTCCAGTGACGCCCAACCTCTCTGTTCCAGATACACACCAACCGTTATGTTCTAAATGTGTTTTGAATTGATTTTAACCTGGATGTTATTTAGCGTCATCAATCATAAAAACGTAGGTATTGCTGGAACATCTTTTTCAAACAAGTGGACAATCAGTGTGTTAAATGTGGTACATTGAAACTATTTATCCTCCATTACCTTTAGCCTATTCCATATTTATCTGTTCAGACTTCTTTGCTCGCTGGCTAACTAGTTTTGATGCACTCTCAAATCGCAACACTCAGGTGTTACAGCTGACTCAACATGTGGATGTTTTTATTCTTACTGAAGTAATCATTTCAATCTTTTTGTTTTTTCCAATTAGTTGAGCTGCTCCACGTTTCCCCACTTACCCCTGGAATCTGCAGCAGAGTCAATGCCGATTCTGTTCCAGATTCTTCACCTCACCTAATAATGGTCATGAACTCCACTTTTTAAAGCTCAGCATGAAGTGACGTCATTCTTTAAAGTATACAAAACCAGTGTAATCTGGTGTAGATGATGCCAAAAGGCTGGAAAGATGTGTCCTTTATGCATTGCTGCTATTGTGGTTCCATTAGACTGAGGGAAACATAAGTCTTTTTTGGCCTTGTACTAATGTTCTGTTCTGAGGACATTTGCCTGCTGGTCTAGAAAGGATAAACTAATTTCCTCCATTTCATTACGGCTGTCCCCAAACTGCGACGAATGTTGAATCGGAGCCAAGGGGAACTTGTTATTAAAGCTTGAAGATCTCTCATACCTATGGCCATGAAGTCCTCGTGGTCCCAGGCCTGCAGCTGGGCTAAGGGGCCGCTGTACAGCAGCAGTCCGTCAGCAATGTCCGTGATGAACTCCAGCGACACGTGGCTCTCAAAGCAAGGCATCATGGGAGGAAACCAGGCATAGCCGTTGCCATGGAAACTGTGCTTGTTCTGCTGGCATTCAGGCCCCTCAAACTGAGCCGGGCATTGGCACCTTGGGGAGAAGAGGAGACGAAGAGCCAAAATCACATGAATTAGTGAATGCAATAAATAGATGGACTTGAATTTTGTTAAGCTGTTGCTTGATAAGTTGGTTTTCTTGCCAAAAATGTGAGAGCACTTTAAGTTGAAAACACTTTTCTGATTCCAACCTCGCTCCCACTTTTTTCTTTAACCACGTTACTGTATTTTGTTCTTTCAACAATTTCTTTCTGCACTCTGCCTCTTTAAGTCTAGTTGTCGTCTTGTCTCAGACAGCCTTCCCTTCCGGCTACCTCGCTCTGTCTCTCACGCCGTCTGTTTCACTCGTGCAGATGTTCTGATTAGTGGAAACTCCTCTCTCTGCATTTCCACACATCACAGTACTCGTTTGTCCTCATTTCCCATCAAAATTACTGAATACAAAAATCACTCTTCTTGTTGTTCTTTCTCTCAATCCTTCCCCGCTTGTTCTAGCATCTTTTCTATATTGCAAATATAACATGTGGCCTTGTTGTGACTATGTGACTATGTTTTTGGTGTGAAAACAATCTTGGCCTCTCTGGGCTTCTCCCCCCCCCGTCACAGTTTCCAGCATTGCACCGGATGAGAACTGCGCTCCATCAAATCAAGCTTTTTTATTTTACTGTACATAAGAATTCCAAACTCTAGGAGATCTTATAGAATAGAGAGGTTGCGTCTAGTATATGGGAATGCATCTATGCACACAATAACGCCACTACAGCAAATAGGCTACTGTGACATTCATTTCAAAGCAGAAAAACCGAAAACTACCTGCAATAATACATTTGGTAAGAGCATGAAATGATGTTGTGACTCCAGAGGAAAGAGAGTTTGGACTTACTTACGATAAAATAAAAATGCATTGCCGTATTTGATGGAGCTCAGGGCTCATTCTGAGGACAAATTGTCATTTACAGTAAGATCCTGACTGATCCCGATACAGTGATGAGACAACTAATGATCATGCATAACAATGTGCACATCCCCACTATTAACTTGGAGACGCTCGTATCGTTCCTGCTGCCATGTGATGGCTACAGGTATGTGATAAAAACAAAAACCAAATGGCAAAGAACATCATGATTTCCACGACATTTCATTAAGGAGTGGCTTCCTTATATATTTGCCCTGAGATTTGTTTTAAACCAAGAGCACAAATTGGTAATTTTTCCATAATTTCTCCAAGACACCTCCAGTTGGCTCCATAGAATAGAGCACATATGGTATCAACGATGTTTGGGGGGTTTTTGAGTGATGTTTGCTTAAATGTAGTTTAAAATAGCTCCTTACCTTAATAACTACAAATCCATACACTAAGGTTTTGATGAGGCCTAACCCCGCTGTGTCATCCGCAAACTTGATAATGGTATTGGAACAGTGTACAGGTGTAGAGGACCCAGCATAGAACCCTGTGGGACACCGGTGTTCGGGGTGAGGGTCGAGCAGGTGTGGTTGTCTAAGCTAACATACTGGGGTTTTCTGATTTTGGAGCATTGTAATCTGTTTGAGGGTGGTGACGCTATTATGTTAGTGATCCAGAAGAACGGAGGAAGCGTAGGTCCATGTAAGAGTCTGTCACCTGAGTTGCAAACATACTCCAGCCAGTGTGCTGTAGTACAAAGTTCTACTACTTCTCACTGAAGGTTTCACACATTTGATAAGTGGTGTGTACTTGGGGTTTAGGAACAGTGTGAGATGGTCAGCCTGTCCAGGGAGGCAGATGGCTTTGTATGTCTCAGACATGTTGGTGTAAACAGGGTCCAAGGTTAAGTAGCTGTATGTGAATCTGATGAGAAAGCCTTGCATTCTTTCAGCAAAATAAAGATTCCCCTCACTCAATCCACCTGTTAGCAATTATGAAATATACAAACTGCACACACAGCCTCCCTCCCGACTACACACACACAGCTCCGGGAAATAAAGGTATTTCTCCAGGGCAATTCCTCTGCTCAACAGTGGGTGAGTTTTTCATTGGTTTATGTTAATAACACTTTAACTGCTTCTCAAGATATTCTGAGTTTTAGCCGTGTGAATCCTGCAAAACAGCACAAAGATGTGTGTTTTTGCAGAATCGTGCACACACGCACACACACTCACAAAATACATGACACTTGAGACAGAAACACATGAGCAGACAAACCAACATGTTTGGAGAATGCTAATTTAACAAACAAACAAAAAGAATAGAGGGCAGCAAGCCGAAATGAAATGAGAGACACACCTGCGTGCAAATCAGCAGTCATTAACACTGTTGGAATTGGATTATGGAATATCAGCTGAACATCAGATGGGCTGACAAATCACAGTTTAAACCTATTCAATCTAACTGCGCAGTAGACTGCAGAGGGCCCAAAGAAAAACGGGTTCCCAAAATGTTTAGAGCCCAATTGCAAACAGCGTTGTGGTTCAAATAATGATCAAGAGTCACTTGTGCTTTCTGGACTGGAGAACAAATAATTTAATAATTTTGGGGGGGAAACACAGTATTCTCCCCTGTCATGCAACACTGCAGGGACATAGACTAAATGGAAGTTAAATTATTCTTCTCTTAGGGCTAAAATGATTTCAAATGTAAATAATACATTTGATGTATGAAATAGTTGTTTTTGAAGGAAAGAAGAAAATTCCAAATAAAAAAAAATGGTAGTGATGGGTGTAAGTGTGTTGTAAAGTGCAGTAGTGAATGTCAAAGTTAAGTGTCCTAAGTCAGACTAAAACAGTTGTGGTCCCGATCGGTTTGTAGTCTTAACGTGAACTCGCTTACTTTGTATTGCAGTAACAGTTTGTAGACGGATCGCAGATATCAGTTTTAGGTTATATAGGGAAACCTCAATCAGCTTCCTCCCTAAACACACAATTTCCTGCCAAGGTTGCAACAGGTCATTTCACCTGAGCGACGTTCTGTATTTGTGTGCTGTTTTCTCACTAGTTTGAAGTTGGTGTGGCTCAGGTGGAAAAGATGTGTCACTGATGTTCACCACACTTTTAATAAATAATTTCTTTTTCCCACCTTTCAATTTCAATGTTAGTTATTTAGAAAAACAAACAAACATACAATTTAATTAAAATACTGAGGAGTTGAAGCCAAGTTTTCAGAGGCTTTAAACTTTTACTCTGTCCAAATAATTTATGCGGGTGTGTGGGAGTGTGTTTGATTAGAGACACAAGGAAACACATCCATCCCTGCATTTCCATTTTTAGCAGCGTCACCCAAATCTCTGAGACAATGTGAGGCAGAGTTTCAGCTCCCGCCCTCCAATCCTCTTACCGAAGCTTTGTTTGGCTCATTCACTGTCTGTCTGGGAATTGTGTTTGTTAATGTTAGATCAGGAGCTGTAATCCCACCACCTCGCTTTCCTAATCTCATTATTAATCCCAGCACCTCGATTATCTGCATTTTCTGCCTTCAAATCTTGGGCCATAACCTGTGTGTGTGTGGGGGGTCATATCCGAAAGCCTCAGAAATAGAAAGCGATCCTACAGCAATTCAATCTTGTATTAACTCTTATTTTATCTACATGTGTTAATTCTTCTCCCCTCACTTCTCTCTCTTTTCTAACTCTTCTCTCCTTCCATTTCCTCTTCTCCTTACTCTGCACTTCTGTCCCCACTTACTGTAAGTTCCTCTAGTCTCCGTCTCCCTTGTTTTAACCCCTGTCTTTCTCACGTCTCTCTCTAACACTCGTAGCTCTGTACTATCCTCATTTCGTGTGGTTGAAAATGTGACAATCACACAGCATCCGTGTCTCGGGGGTGGACAACGTTTTCTGCACTTAACTTTAGTGGAGAGGAAGGTCTGTAAAGCCGCTGTAAACGTGTTCAGTGTCACGATGGGTGAGATGGTCCAAGCAAAGGTCTCGCTGTGTAAAACCTGCAGTGTCAGTGCTGCACGGCGACACTTTAACACTAATGCACAGAATGTCTAAACTCCCTCTCCTGAGTCATGGAGGTGAAGTTGTTTTCCCGTCACCGGGCCCCGTCGGTGTGCTATACAGCTACTATTACATGTGGCTGTGATCGTGAAATACGGGCGCTGGTATATATATATTTACTGTACATATAATAAAGTTGTGGAGAGAGAGTGGATGAAGCCAGTTAAAGTGTAACTGCCCATGCGGGACTCTGTAAGAAGTAAAGGGAACGATCATTTTATTGGTTGACACTGCAGCTGGAGTTCTATTGGTTGGGGAATTTTGATAGGTTTTTTTTTTTTATCTCATCTTTACCCTTTATTAGTCCCTCAGCCTTAACGGATGCAGTGTGCTGCTACCATCTGGAGCAACTTAGGGTGTCTTGCCCCAAAGACACTTCGACGTGTGGCCTCCGGAGCCACTGCCGGGTTGCTGCACAAAAGAAATCCAAGAGCAGAAATTCCACGAGCAGCAACGCATCCAAGTGCAAGCATCCATTTTGAGCAGAAGCAGGGTGTGTGAGAGAGCAGGGTTCCGAGAGAGAGCATTACAAAATCTGAACAGGAAACCAATAAAGTTTGCTCTCAAAGTGAAAGAGCGTGCTCTTGAATAGCGGTAATATCGCTCCATACGAGTGCGGCATTTCGTCAAGGACTCCCAAATAGTGGAGTAGTCGATTACTCGTTGGAGATATCATATTCTTTTCACCCAATAACAATGATCAATTCCCATCAAAAAGGTCTCAAATACAACCGGTAAAGGGTTACTAATGCAGGTGGGACCAGCCTGACAGTTGAAATAGCGGAGTGATCCATTGGCTCGGAGAGGCTGATGTGATTGGAGTAAAACCCCTGCGAGCCTGTCTGAGCTGGAGCTACGGTTTGACTGCAGTAATTATAATTGCAGCGATAGCAGGAGCCTTTACCTTAATTTAATGTTTGGTTAACATGGCATAATGTAGGAAGGGACTGTTCAACCAAAGGTATGTCCACCTTCAGCTCAGAATGGCCTGCGCACTATGGTTACATGTTTGAAACAGCTTGAAATACAAGATCAACTTGTCAAACCTCTGTTGCAAACTCGCCTAATAACACAAATGTCCACAGGATGCATAACACTTACAAATGCATCCCTTAATTGAAATACACTTCAAACGTCACTGGACGCGTTGTGCTTCTCCTTGCTATCGTTGTCGCTGCCACACTTGGGTGTATCTCTAAATGGTTATGCGTGGTACTTCACTGCTTATGTTCTGGTAAAGTTGATTGTAGTCGTACGTCTACAACCATGCACAGTGTCGACTAGTAACTATTCGAACTATTCTGAGAAACCTCTACCAGCTGGTGACTTATTAAGGTGATTGGCCACCACAAGTCTCTGTATCCTAGAAGTCTCTTCTCTACTGGACGAATGAACAGAAGTACTCCCTCTTTAGGTGGCCCTTTGCTTCAAAATCTCCCATGGATCTTCATTTGGGTCG
Source organism: Gadopsis marmoratus (assembly GCA_036023855.1). Taxonomy (NCBI): domain Eukaryota; kingdom Metazoa; phylum Chordata; class Actinopteri; order Centrarchiformes; family Percichthyidae; genus Gadopsis; species Gadopsis marmoratus. The sequence goes on along the minus strand of JAVQJF010018963.1, from coordinate 7,860 downwards.
AGAGCTGATGACTGATCATTCATACTCAACCCCTTGTGCCCTGCATATGGAATCACCTGGATTCGTCATGCTTCTCCACTCATTGATTCTTACTCTGCACGTAAGAGCTAAGTGTTTTGAAATGAACTGTGTAACCAAAACAGTGAGTTTCAATGGATTTGGAAAGAGTTAGATTATTTTAAAATCTGTGTGATCATGCCTCATCTAGGTAATAAGGGCGTCTTAATATGCTAAGCAATGCAACATTGTTTGCAGATTAGATTAACAGGGAGCGAGAGAGAACGGAAGAGTGACAAGTGAAAAATGTCAACAACTCTAATAAGTGTGTATTTGTGTGTGTGTGTGTGTGTGTGTAATACAGGGATTATGTCTAACGTGGATCCAGCCAGTCACCCTGCTCTGGTCCAGCGTTGAGCCACTTTACTCGCTGGCTCCAGACTCAAATACTGCCCTTTTCACTCGCTGCTTCTAATTAAATGAAGCTGAAGGGTAAAATTAACTTCTACAAGACATAGCAAGGAAGCTTAGCGGACACGTGTGTGATGAGGCTTTATGTTCATCTGCCCTCACATATGTTCAGATGGAGTGTGTGTGTGTGTGTGGGGGGGGGTTCTAGAACACCTAGTGCCAGCTGCTACTACGAGTCTTGTTTTCTGTGATGTCTAAATTCTGCCAGGGTCTGATGTATGTGTGTATGCGCTTCACTGGTTCCCTGCCTGCATATGGCAAAGGTTAATGTTCTGCACATTATCACTTCACAGCTGATATCTGTAATGTATTTCAGTTGTAATCATAATTTAATAGCATCTGCATGTGTTGTTAGATGTTAAAGTCAAACTGAAATTATGTTATTTTCCCGTCACCGTGGGGCGGGCATTAATGGTTTAGAGTAAAACGTCTCGACAACTATTGAATATGTTTCCATTAAATTTAGTACGGACATTCATGTCTGCCTCAGGATGAAAAGTAATAACTTTTGTGATCTTTAACTTTTCCTCTTCCTCTGCATCAACATCAGGGCAAAGGTTTTAGTTGTCCAGTACTTCAGCTTACGACCAAGTACATGCAAAACTACTGGTATTCCCACTGTCTTCAGCTGCAGTTCGTGTTTACTGCTAATTAGCAAATGTTAGCAACTTTGCCAACTGGCTGAAAGCACCACCGTGCCTATATACCTTTTTTCTCGTGTGCATTGGTTCCATATTCTTAAAGACTTTGGCTTTTTAGTTTGTGTGTTTCTGTTGATGAAAACTTTATGCAACACCAATAACTAAACTGTAGCTAATCTGTAGCATCTGTTCTGTTGTACTGTTGTTCAAATCTAAGGTTTGTTTACCTCCAGCCACTAAAGAGTGCAGCAATGTAGAGAAGAAAATTTCAGCTTCATTCTTTAATCAGTGCGAGTGTGCGGGGTGACTCTTTATTTCATCATAACATTCAAAATCTGCATGGAGTTATAATTGAGACAGCGATAAAAGCTTAGGTCCACACTCTGGTGTTTCAATTTAATTGGTTGCAAAGAGCCCTTCACTTCCACCATTAAAGATGCGAGCCTGAGGATACACAGAGCATCAGGCTGAATTACACAAAGTTAAACAGGGCCATCGTGGCTCCTCTACCACTAGAAGCACCAAAGAGCTTATTTCGTCATCATGTTTGTAGTTAAAAGGATTTGTTGAAATGCTCTCACCCCACGATTGGCCTCGTTTACAGAGTGATCTATGCTAATGAAGACAATCCTCTTCAGTTCAGTTGTTTGCCAGGAATTCGGAACAAGATCAGGCAGTGAGTGACAGCTAACAAGCCTGACTTTTTTCATCTAGCAGGAGGTTGTGAAGCGTTTGTTTCTTTTTAGAATGCTAGGAAACACAGAAGCAAACAACAGCTGTATCATGAGTAAGACCCCACCAAGGATGTTCTGAATCTCATTTTTCATCTGCAAGCCAGACGCCATAACAGTAGAAAGGCCAGGTAGTTAAACCCTGTCAGGAACTGCAGCAATGATGTCTGCATCCACCGAGGCCTTGTAAACTAAATGTTATGAACCCAAATACGGCTAAATCTGAGCACCGTCCCCTGGCAGTTTCTTAAATTTAAGCATCTGCATTTATATAGGAAAGATGGTGGTGAAAGACAGAAACTAAGCACATGGGAAGCAGTGTGACACGAACCAAAAACTTAGGAATGGAAGCCGTGTGTGTGTATAGGACAGAGTTAAGTTGTTCAATATTCCTTTTACAAAGCTGCCTTGGTCGCCTAAAGCTAACCTTTACAAAACTGTCCAGTTTGTGTTATTTGTCATAGTTTGCAGTTGAGAAACATAATCAGATTTCAGAGTTTATGGTCATTTCACAAAAACTTAACTTAAGGTACATTTTAATAATCCTCGTGGAGAAATGTGTCCTCTAAATTTAACCCATAATAACTTCTACGGAGCAGAAGTTTTGTAAGATTTGTTTCTCCTAGATAAGTTTTCTTTTTAAGCCCCTCTGTTTGACATTGTGCCGTCACTCCTGTATCAACAGGCGTTTTCAGACCAGAGGAACGTTTTCATAGTTCTAGGAACTGTTGAAGGACCCCTCCTGTTTTTATTGTGTTTGCTCAGCAAGACCTGGGAGCGTGGTGTGAATGCAAACAGGAACAGAACCCCTGAACAACTGTTAAGTCCGAAAACGTTTACTGACAGTGGCTTCTCTGTCAAACTGTGGAAAACTAAAAGAAAAGACCCTCTTAAACATAGACCCTAGTTTAAATAGAACCCTTGGTTACAACTGAGACATGGCCAACATTTCCAAATCACTTTTATTATTTTAATTTAATATTTCTCAGAAGGATCACTCTAAACATCAGCCACCATGGGCCAAACGTAGAAGAGAGGCGCTGGTAAAAATGTTGATATTTTCATCTTCAGTTACTAACGTGGTGCAGCAAGTGCTGGACTTTATTTGCCCTTGGTTTCAACCTTCAGGCTACATACAGGCTGCTTTGATTGGTTGGAGGCTGTCAGGTTGTTCACACCTTGGAAGGAATACCTGCAGACATCAGTCAGGGCTTACTATTTCCCCTCCATGTGTCTGTATTAAAAGAAAATTCTTTCAATCTGTATTTTTATTCATAGTTGGAAAAATGAAAATCATTGACGGTGAGCATTTTCCACTTAAGTATATATAGAAATATCCAGTGTAAGGAAATCATCAAAAGATGTTGGCAGCAAAACATTTTGCAGTTATCCTTAATATGAATCTTTTTAATGCTAGTCATGCTAGCAGCTCTGTGAGTCTGCATTTAGGCACCACAGTGCGGCGCTAAATGCTAACACCAGCATGCTATCATATGGTATTCACCATGGCGATGCTGATGTTAAGTAGCTACAACGATCCAAACCATCTGAGGTTAGCTAATTAGCAGCACGCGCAACATTCCGCTGAGACTGGTGGGAACGTCTTTAGCTTTGCAGGTATTTAGTAATAAACCAAAGTACTGGACAACTGAAAAATGTGACGCTCCATCCCTAGAGCCATGCAGCTAGCATGGTAAAAAACAAACGAGCAACCTGTGGATTACGTCCTCCCAAATAGCCAATAATGCTTAGTGAATGCAGTAAGGACCAAACACAAGGTATTACCACGCCCGGTGTAACTACACCCTGCCTGCATCATACTGCAGCTGATGCTGCCACACTTCAACCCCATTCGAACCTGAAGCTACTGGATGAAGATGTACGTCCAGCTGCTAACTGCCGTTACAGATGTTCAAGAATTCCCCACAGCTTAACAACACTAATCGCAACTTAATTTTAATTCATTCTTTGTTGCAACACGCCAGCGAGGAACAACATGCTCTGTTAATGAGCAGAAATAAGTGTGAAAACACCTGGGAGTTCAAATTAAGTGCTCAGTTGCTATGGGATTATCAGAACATTTGCTGCTATAGTATTAAATAAAAGTTTCCTTTAGCGCCACTGTTGTTTGCTTTGATGTGTTCATTTCCTTCGCATTTTTTAATCACCGACATCATTTCAGAGAGAGAGAGAGAGAGAGAGAGAGAGAGAGACTACCTCTAAACTAAATACAACATGAACACACAGTTACACACAACAGGCATTTTGCCTTCAGTCTCAACAGCTTATGCTTTGAGGTTATGTTGCACTTCTTTAATTCCTCCCTCCACGTCCAACTACTCCCCTGTTCTCCTTCTCATTAAATACCAGTTTTCATTCACCATGGTTAGACATTACTAAAAGCTGGAAATGCATGGATTCTGAAAAACAATAGGCTGAAAAACACTGAATGTAACGGAGCTCATTGTCTGTGTGTGCAGAGGGTGAACAGCCACACCTATGAATTATCCACAGAACGTCCGGAGATTATTATTATTCCTTATCAAATACCAACCAGTTAGCTCACTATAATCTTGGATTGTTAGAATTTTATGATTCTCAAATAGCAAAACTCTTTCACGGTGGAAACATCTTTGTCCCTATATAACTGGAAGTTGTCCAGAACTCACATGTCAACCATTGTGTTGACTTAAAGATTTAGGTGGCTTTCTTCTTAACGTGGTCTCAGTAAAACCTGGACTGTCTAAGAGTTTTCATATATCGTATATATCTACCATCTCTCAACCTCCCGACTCGTCTCGTGTGCCCTCTCAGTATCATGATGTAGGGGAGGTGTTCAGCACTTCCCCCTCAGTGTCCCTGTGACTGAACTATTGACCAGCACTGGGACTTTGTGCCATGGCTCCACCACGATCAGTGGGGTTGCTCCCCCTCCCTCTTGTGTGTCGTGCTGTCTTTCTTTGTGTGTGTGCGTGTGCATGTATACCTGGCTGTCTTGGCTGTCATCTACACTTCACCTGCGCTGAGTCTTCAATCAGTCGTCACACCTGTCATCCATCTACTCATCATCCTGCAGTATTTCCACCCCGGTTTTCCACCCACTCGCGGCCAGATCATCGCTCCAGCTTGCAGGGTAGCGAGCGCGTCGGCCTCCGTAATATCTCTGGACTTTGCAAGCTGTTTTTCAACCTTCCTCACCATCTGTTGGAGCCCTGTTCTCCTGTGCGTCAGGGTCGTGCCTGCAACCGTGTCAAGTTTGCCCACACGCCCCAGCCTGCCACATCCTCCCTCCCTCCTTTTCTAATTTCCTGGACAACTGATCTGTTCTTTTATAATCCAACATTTAACCCCGACAGTGATCTTTTTGTCTAGGTCGTTTTTTTTCATAAAAATAATAAATTCTAGCATAACTCTTATTAGGTGCTTGAATAATGCGTATAGTCCCGTTTTAATTTTTTTAGGAAGAAGTTCTCTCCAAATTTCCACTATACCAACTTCTTTAAACATCGTCTTGAACATTTTAGTAATATGGTTGATATTTTATTTATTGTTTGTAGTGTCTAGGTCACTATTTATCACAATATTAAAGTCGCCACCACAGATTAATATTCCTTCCAAATCATGTTGTCGAGCAGACTTCTAAAAACTGTTATGGGGCATAAACATTAATCAGTGTGATTTCTTTCATTTTCCAGGTTTCCTGTCACAATATCTTTCTTCCTTACCACTGATTTATTTAGTACATTCAAATTTCACAGAGTTAATGAATTACAGAACGCGTTGGCACAGCCCAACCTCTTAAGATTTAAATGTTCCTGCCTAGACAAATGTTTCCTGTAAATATATAATCTGTGCTTTGTCTTTCCTTAGTTTGGTCACTGTTCTTCAATGTTTAACAGGAATATTCAAACCATTCATCGACAGTATCTTAGTATTATCCTCTGTCATTTCTGTTTATGGAGTTATGTTGCAACCCAATCCATAAATGAATCCATGATCCAACATAGGACTGTGTGACTTGAAAACAGAAAGGATGCATTTTGCCATCTCTTAGGTTCCCTGTTGGAAGAAGGAGGATAAAGTGCATCATTACTACAGGGGCCCTCCCTTGTAGTGAGAAAGTACCTACTACAGGTGTCCAACAAACTGCTCCCTCGGTCGACTTCATTAACTTACGTAGTTGGAACATCAATTCTGTCATGGCCCAGAATCTGCATGTTCTCCAATAGCAAGAACCAATACAACAGTAAACCAACTGAACTGCATCTGTATTTTAGAAGGTAATACGACTGTAAAGCTCAGATCAAACTGGGAAATAATATTCAGGTTCAGTTACTATAAATAATTCCAACAACACAAATTACAGCTCTGCCTCAGGCCAAAACGGCCTGTATTCCCAAGCTCTGTCATAACTTAGTTTAATTCTGTCATATTTATTACCTATATGGGCCACACTCTTCAATCCATCGGGTTTTAATAGGCTGTGCCTGAACTCTGTCTTGCACGTTGGGCTGTGCTTTGTGTCGGACTGATACGTTTCTATGGCATCAACTCGCTCGGTTGCTCCTCTGCGGCTGTCAGAGTGCTCGTCCTCGTTGTCACATTCAACTTGATTCCACGTTTATTCAGAACCTGGGCTGCTGGAGTCCCAGTAGACTCGTATCTTCATGTATGGGGTCTGGTACCGGATCCCCTTGTCCTTTAGCGCTGCTTTGATCGGCCTGTATGCTTTGCGTATTTCCATGATGTCTGCTGCGTAATCATTGTCAAAGAACAATCGCTTGCCGTTGAGCACAATACCCTGTTTCCACTCTGTCCTGAGTATCCATTCTTTAACATGAAACTGTAGAATGTTGGCGATTACTGATCTCGGGCTTGAGGTCGCAGCTGGCTTTGGGATCAGTGCTCTGTGCGCTCGCTGAATCTGGAGTTCTAGTTCTAGTTTGAGGTGACATCACTCACAAATTCTGATTTTCCCCTCCTTATCTTCCGGTAGTCCATAAATACGGAGGTTGTTTCTCCAAATCCACTCTCTTGTCATGCATGTGTTCGGTTTCACTCCTGTCGGCAGCGTGTCTTTCCTCTCGAGGCAGGCTGGTTCCAGGTCTGCTGCTCTGCTTTGTCTTTAATCAGTAATGTTGTCTTTCACAGTTTTTAGTTTTTTAATTCATCCATCTTGTTGCAGTCTCACCCGGATGTCCCGGGGGCAGCTTTTTGTAAAACCATTGTCGACATGGTGAATAACCGTGCTGGTTCCACATCAGCTCCGTGTTATTTCAGCATTTCAAAAAAAAAGGTAACACCGACACGTCTATATAATCATACATTTATGGGTTTTGATTGAGTGAATATTATTCAAAGTGCTAAATTATTGCGCTATTGTGCTAATTACCTGACAACAGTGGTAATCAAAGCAGAATTTCCATGCCAGATGTGTAGCAGAGGTGCATGTATTGTGTCTGTGGGTGTGTCCTGTTTGACTGACTGACTCCGGCTGATTATCCTGCACAGCTGCTATCCATTTACTACTCACCCTGGCAGTCTTTTATACCTGCTTCATCTCGTCACCAGATTTTTAAGTTTACCAGCACACAAACGACGCCTTTGGAGTGTTTGTTGAAATTTGGATGTTCTTCTCGCTCCTTGCTGTCATCTAGTCACATGTCTACAATAAACTCCATTTTCTCCCTAAACCATCCGGTAGTTCGGTTCTCCTTTCGGAGTCACCACCAACTCCCCATAACAAGACGGGTTATCTCCGCAGTCCACACCACATGTGTCCGACTAATCAACCCAAAATGCACTGGGCCATTGGATACTATAGTAAATGTGCACAAAATAAGGTTGTTTTTTTTCATGCTACATTTGTAGTTAACTGTAAATTAAAATTATACCAATTTAATCCATCCATTTTCCACCGCTTATCCGGGGCCGGGTCGCGGAGGCAACAGGATAAGCAGGGTTATCCACACGTCCCTCTCCCCTGCAACGCTTTCTAGCTCATCCCGGGGGACCCCAAG
>JAVQJF010018962.1:0-53498 GCA_036023855.1 Gadopsis marmoratus | reverse complement strand
ATATAATTTGTGACCCGCTTTTACAGATAGGATTGAATGGGGCTGAGAGCCACAGACAGGGTGGGAAAGATGGAAAGTATTGAGAGGCAGACAAACGCAGACGTTGTTGGTCTCGTCATGGGATTCGTTGACAGCCACAAAAATATAGAATAACGCCAGCCTCACCTTTTTTTAGGATAATTGTGAAAATAAAATTTGACTTTATAGAATTTGGTAAGTTGTATGACTGCAAGGTCACAAAATGACAGAATCTGCCGTTGTTATCCTCCGATTTATTTGCATGTGGAGCTGTGATTTCGTTTGGTGTAAAAACTATGATTTGTTTTTGTTGAAATCTGTCTAGTGAACCTGCTTACCTGTTTGACTTTAATTGATTTCTTCTGCTTTCTTTTCTCACAGATTACTCGACCGGGTTCCTGCAGGACCGGCTTTCATTACTCTGTGCTTTATAGTGAGGTCCGTCGACGCTGTGGGCTTTGCCGCTGCGATGACCTCCACTTTTGCCATGACAGCAAAACTCTTTCCAAACAATGTGGCAACTGTTTTGGTGAGTGCTGACAACCCTTGTGTGACTGGCATGTTGTATAGACATTAGTATAACAAGCAAACAAAAAAAAGCATTATATTTAGGGTTGTTATGTAACTACCAGTTCTCCCAGTGCCGTGGGAAATAATAAACACCTTCTCGCGTACATATATATATGTAGTGATTGTAGTTAAGCTGAAAAAATGCTTAGATGCTGCTTGTTGTGTTTATGTAAATGCATATTTTAATGTGCCGCAATTCTCTCTCTTTAGGGTAGTTTGGAGATTTTCACAGGACTTGGTCTTATAATGGGGCCACCGGTTGGAGGGTGGTTCTACCAGTCATTTGGATATGAAGTCCCCTTTATGCTTCTTGGATGTTTCCTACTGATTATGGTTCCTTTCAACATATATGTCTTGCCAACCATTGGTAGCAGATTGAGATTTAAAGCATATTATTTGTTAATTTTGAGTCATTTCAATAAATTTCAATTCTTTTCTTTTTGCCTCCGTCCCCTCAGATGCAGACCCTTCGACGGATTCATTCTTTCGACTTCTCACCCAAGTGAAAATAGTCCTGATCTGCTGCGTGATATTCACTCTTAGCGCAGGCCTGGGCTTCTTGGATGCCACGTTGTCCCTGTTTGCAATTGACAGGGTAATTTCCTTTCGTCTGATAAAGTCAACTTGCTGTAGGAAGAAATGTCATTGTGCATCGTGTGATTGTTCCCCCCCGCTCTCTGTTGTTCCTAGTTTGGTCTCTCATTTGGCTACGTGGGACTCATCATGCTTGGTTTGTCGTTACCATACTGTCTGGCATCACCGGCGATGGGGTATTTCACTGATAAATATCCTGTGAGTACGGACACAATCAAAATGATTAAATGTGGATAATTTGTTCATGATCATAAGTTTGCCATTTTGAAATTAAAGTAAATCCCTTGTTGGTGTTTTTTCAGGCCACCAGGAGTTGGTTAATGGTGACAGGAGGGATGGCGACAGCGGTTGGTTTCTGTCTGCTTGGTCCCGTCCCTTTCCTTCACATCCCGAGGTGAGCATGTGGTAAAGATGGGAAGTGACGAAGACTCTCTACTTTAAAAGAATAGTTCCACATTTTTGGAAATACGCTCATTTGCTTTCTTGCTGAGAGTTAGATGAGAAGTTCAATACCACTCTCATATCTATCCATTTAATGTATAGTGCTATCAAGTGCTATGAGATAACTCTGTTATGATATAGCGCTATATAAATAAAATTGAATTGAATGTGGAGCTACAGCTAACGGATTGCTAGCTTAGCTTAGCATAAAGACATTAAAGTTGCTCAGTGGAGCATGAAGCCAAAAAGGTTCGAGTTCCTGGGTATAAAATTACCCTGATCTTCCGCATTGCTTCCACGTTGTGTGGCCCATCGAGCAACGGCACTTCCTTTAGCCTCACATGAACGGCAGTGACTCTGGATTCGGCTACTTATGCATTTTACAGCTTTTAGATATTTAAGTGTTCGTACTGGCTAGTTGTACCTCAAAGGAAATTATCAGCAGATTTACAGACACCTCTTCAACAATGTAAGTCTGTGGGGGAAAAGCCTCTTGGGGCCAGTGTGCGTCACATGACGGACCCGGAAGGTGTAATTACACGGTTTGGCCACTATGTCAAATGGGCTTCAATGCCTGGCGTACTCCCTGGGGGCTTCGTTACCCAGACTTGGACCACTTCTTGCTGTTGTTATCCGCCAAATTTGTACGTATTAAACAAACAAGATATAACCTATGAATTAATGACCTTTTAGAGTTGCTGGTAAGCAGATTTTGTTACTGTTGAACAGAGCCAGGGTAGCCATGTCACCCTGTTTCCAGTCTTTATGCTAAGCTAAGTGGCTGCTAGCTGTAGCATCACATTTAATGGCCAGACATGAGAGGGATATCTTCTCGTTTAACTCAAACCATGGCTTTAACTGAGAATACAGTATATCAACTGGGGAGATATTTTACTTTTTGCTGTACAACATTTACATTTTACATTCATTGTAAGATAAATGTTGCTGTGTTGTCAGCTTAAAAGTTGTGCCTTCCTAATTAGGAACTTTTCAGGAACTATGAAAAACCGCCTTATTTTAGCTCGATGACACGTTTGTGATAATTTACTAACAAGGCTTTTTTTCTGTCTTTTTTCCTTCCATCCTTCTTTCCCTCTTTGTATCCCTCTTCGTTCTTCGTTTACCTGCAACTTTCCCTCTTTCTTAACTTCCTTTTCTTCTTCAACTAACTGTCATAGAACCAAAAAATCCTACACATTGTCGATCGCTTATTTTCAGTTTTTAACAACGGTCTGGTCCTTAGACCTTCGTCAGGTAAATGTCATATAGCATATCGGAACTGTTATCATAAACTGTATATATACATAAACATAGTGCAGCAAAACCCTCACCTACACTGAAAGTTTGAAACACCCAGCTTTTAATAGTTTTATATTACTACCAATAATAGCAAATCAAATTGATATATCGTGCTTTTCAGTGTACTCAAAGTATTAACTCGTATTTCTTTCTGTTTGCATGTGTAGTCAGCTGTGGTTGCTGGTCCTCATGCTTGGTGTAATTGGGTTTTCTCTGGGCATGACCGCAATCCCCACATTCCCGGAGATCATAACATGTGCATAGTGAGTGGCTTCACATTTTATGCTCCTACATTCATGACCTGTCGTTTTTCTATATACAGCTCTGGAAAAACAGACCACTGCAAAATGATCAGTTCTCTGGTTTTACTATTTATAGGTATGTGTTTGAGTAAAAGGAACGTTGGAAAAGTTGGAGTGGCCTCTTAATTTTTTTTCCAGAGCTGTATACACAGTATAATGCAATGTGAACCACACACTCCACATTATTTTCTTTTCTTCTGTGTAGTGAACAAGGATTTGAAGAGGGACTAAGCACTCTTGGAATGGTGTCTGGGCTGTTTGGGGCAGTTTGGTCCATGGGGTAAGTCCTACTTTTTCTGAATCGAGGGGGAAAAAAAGACCCCAGAAGTTGATAATACAGTAGATATGAAATCTTTTCTCTCACTGGTTGGTACTTGTTTCCCGCCCTTTGATTCTTAATGCTTGTATTAGGACTTTAATGTTGACATTTGTTTACTTTTAAAGGATGTTTTATGGACCAATAGTGGGTGGCCTCCTCACACAACATCTAAGCTTCGAGTGGGCAGCTGGAGTCCAAGGAGGCTTGGCATTTTTACCTGTAAGTATCCATTTGTTCAGGTGTTTGCGTGACGATCCATGTGAGAAAAGGACGCATGATGCCATGAAAACATTTTCTGGTATATTAGCAGCTTTATTGTCTTCTTGTGATTTGAAAGATCCCATGTGATATCCTTAAGAATAAATGATTACTCATTCACTCAGTCTTATGCTAAAGGCAGTGGTCACGTGCCTGATTTTCAGGCCTGTGAAAATTTGCGGGTGTGACAGACATTAAGGGATTGTGAAACTTTCTGCGTATTTGCATGGCATTTGATTAAGGATGGAGAAATGTGATCTCCATGCCTGGTAAACATTCAGGTGGTTAAACAACACACCATGAATACTGATGGAGAAAGAGACATGAAACTCAGTGTTCCACTCTGTCCTCAGGCCTTTCTCCTTGCTGTGTATTATCTCTGTCAACGCCCACAACAAAAAAGGTAATCATTAACCTCAAATTATGATAATCAGATTTGTTTCATATATTTAGATGCCTCATATATTTATCTAAACTATATACTAAGCATAAGGCTTGTGCAGTTACCAAGAACATGCTGGGTGTAACACTCATTTTTATGTTTGAATTCAAGCATTCGAGAAAGTAGTCGACAAACCGATGAAAGTACTCCTCTCCTGGACGAATGAATGAAGCCCTCAGCAACATGTGGAAGGACCCCATGCTAAACAGAACATGATCTGTCTCCTCATGATCATTGTGGGTACTGGAAACCACAAAACATTCAAAGTCTAGGTCTGTTCTGAAGCTCTGCGCTATTAATGATCTTTGTTTTCTACATCACATGACTTGGATTACATGTTGAAATCACAAGAGTCAAGAGCTGCCGACCACATTCACGGTAACATGAACTACATTATGCAGGTCACAGTGAACCTCTCCTAACACAGTACAATTCAATATAACTGGGACCATCAAGTGACATTTCAGTGCAGCTAGTGATCGTGTGTTGTGCCTTCTTTTCTCACCGAACAAATGTACACAATAGTCAATGTATGTATATGTCAATAAATATGTAAAACATACATACAAATCTTTATGTAAAGACAATTTTTTAATTGACACATTTTAATTACCATTTCATTGATCAATCTATTAATTACAGAATATAAACGTTTTGACTCTTAAAATATAAAAAACAAGCCTGTAAAAATACAACACACCTTTGTCATTATAAAAATGTATTGTGTGTGTGTGTGGAAAAATAATAAAGACGAAAGCTCTCGAATTGAAAACAATCATGCATTCATGCTTCTATGTATCAGGGCTGAAGGCACCGTTAGACCGGCCCGTCTGTGTCTTTGGGAGAGGTCTGTCTGTTGATCTGGCTCTTCTCCTGGTGCTGGTCGACTCTGAAGCATCTGCATCTGAAAATGTGGCTTGAAATGAAGGTGCAGCGACTCCTGGCTTTTTCACCTTCTTTCTCCTTCTAGTTCTGTGGGAAAACCATTGTTCACAATCAGTATTCATTATTTCTAAACCAGCATGTTGTCTAACATTTCGAGCCTCATGCAGTATTCAGTGGCCACCATGATGGTATGGTAGTCTGAAAGTGAGCCACTTACCTGGCATCGGTCAACTCGGGTTCCGTGTCAGAAAGGTTCGGCTCAGAAAGAAACCGAAGTTCCCCAGAGGAACTAATTGCAGCAGATACCTTAGGAAAGTATGGAAAAATAAAATGACAAGCAAAAGACGGCCAGTAAAGACATCAAACCGTACAGATACAGTTAGACCATAATCATCATGCATTTTTATGCACTAAAAAGTATAAATTAAAGTGATACTACTCCCAAAATCCCAAAGTCTTTTTGGTATGGCTCACTCACCCATTATAGGCTAATTAGTGGTTTATGAATATGGCAAAGTAACCTGTTTCCAGCAGAGCATGGAAATCATATTTGTCCCAATGAAGATACTGAGAAGTTACATGTTTTTATGGATAATATGACACTTGTCAGCATTAGAATCCCACTGTAGCTCAGGAAATCATCAGGAGGCACATGCACATCCCCAAAGTATTCGCACGTGTTGCTTTATAATGATGCCCATTAAAAGATGAAAATAATGGGATTAAAAGTCTATAGTGGTATGTCTGTACCAAATGTCATGGTAATCCATCCAATAGTTGTTGCCACAAATATGAACCTCATGGTGGCGCTACAGGGAAAGGATCACCAAAGTCAGTAGGCTTCATCCTCTGGAGGCCATGAATCCATATGATAGTTAGGATATTTCAGTCTGGACCAAAGTGGCGGATCGACCAATATTTTTAGGCACGCTGCTAGCGTAGCTAAAAATACTGACACGGCGATCTCATTCACAATGCCGCTTTTATTCATGGCAACGTTTCAAATGCAAACAATCTTTTTCAGGTGACTTGACGCAACGCATGCATGCACAAAAATGTGCCCCGTGGAAACAAATTTGTGGTCAAATGTTTAATCTTATTGCAGCTGACATTTCACCTTTTCGCCGATATTCATTACCGACGAAACACAGTATGATTCAAATCCAGGACAGACACCACTGTATTATTATTATGATGACTCCTTACCCTGGTTGGTGTTGACCTCTCAGCAGTCCCCGCAGACAAAGCTGTGTGTGCGTCTACAGCCTGAGTTACCCCTTCGTTGCAATCTCCTACAACATTAAATAACTCTTCTAAGTTTTATATACACATTATCCATGAGGTGTCTTATCAGAGAAAATATAATCCACTTACTCTGATCTGCCACATAAGAGGCAAGAAAATATCCCTGCTGCCCATTGGCCAGACGCCCAAACCACCAGTTGTCATTGTCTTTGTACAGCACTTCGATGACATCACCGCGGCGTATGGTCAGTTCATCAGATCGATTAGCTCTGTAGTCATAGAGCGAGACGACCTAGACGAGGAACACACAGGTGGAGAGACTGAATATAAGAGGGGAAAAGGTTGCATGTGACTGAGCTCACAGCTACGGTGGATACGTACTACTTGTTGAACATGGGCAGAATCTGTTTCCACATGGAGGCCTGAAGAAATGTGGTCAGGAAGGGTCTTGTGGGGAAAAAGAACATTATTTTAATCCTCTAGTAGCAATTGTAGAGGACATGATATTTGGCACACCCCGTTAGCAGTTGAGCAATCAGTGCAATAATGTTTGTATTAAGATGAAGTTGACAGTGAGGAAAAAAAAAAAAAAAAGAATGAAGACATACACTTATAAAACTGTTCACAGCCTTACCGTCTGTAGCCTAAAAGATCCTTTTAGGCGCTGACCCACTGGACTGAACCCGCCTGAAATACAACAAAGAGCAAGCATACATTTTTTGTCTCGGACTGTAACACAATCCAGTGATTTGTGTTAACAGAGATCACTTATAGACACAAGTGACACTCACACGCGGTCCATCTTTGTCTCTGTGTATGGTGTACATGCTTCAAGAAACTCTAAATCACAATGCTGGAGACATTTGGTCCTGGTCACCCCATGCTATACTGTGTGCAGCTATAATCTTGGGAAATGCTTGACCTCACGTATAAACGGAGCTGCAGAAAAGCCATTATTTGATTAAAGACACAACAGTGTGATTACACTGTACAAGCCACTCACGGTTTTGGGTGCTCAGAGCTGCCTGGGGGATAAGCTGCTCCGCTAGAGAACCAGACAGCTGCAGCTTGGAGTGCGGCGACAGGAGGGCCGGGGGCGGTAACGAAGCATTTAATCCCATCTGAAAAGAACAAACTGGACTTAATTTCTCTCTCTCTCTATATATATATATATATTTATTTTTATTATTATTATATATATATTTTTTTTATTATATATTATAAAAGTGAGCGTTACACCCTGCATGTTCTTGGAAACTACACAAGCCTTATGCTTAGGATATAGTATATATAAATATGAGGCATCTAAATATATGACATAACTAATGTCAAAATAGCAGTAAATTAATAACTTTCTATTTCATGTAGACCTTCTCAGGCCTCCTAATGCAATTTTCCTGGTCAGTGGTTCATTTCATGTGCAGAGGTCAATGTAAGGTCAAGATGAGATAAATGTTTAAAGCTTCCTATGGCACCAAAGACCAAATATAATGACAGCCAGCAGGATAACCTGGATAACAATTTTATTTTCCCAGTGGAAATGCAATGCACTTCTGTAATGCTGTGCTAACCAAGAATTGAGTCTACCATTAAAAATACACACTACAACTTTATAGAATTATGTTTGTGGTGTTTCCTTCCACAGCACTTGAGAGGAAATTTAAGAACAGGCTGATTTAAACAGATTAGAAAACACAATCAATGTTGGCATGAAGGGCTCGACAGGTTACGTCACCATCCATGACCTGAATAAAGACCAAGTACACAAAGGTGTGTTCAAGGAGTACTTGTCAAAAACTCACTGCGCCAGAATCTGATGTAAAGCTCCTTCCTGTGTGAGTAATGCCCATTGTGTCTGCAAGCCAAACACGCACAAATATTTTCCATGTAAAGAAACCGACAGCACATGTTAATCCAGATGTAACGAAGCACACCAGGTCCACCATATAAAACTGTACAACAGTTATAATCTAAAACATACAGTACCTTGGTCATAAATATATCCAGAAGTTGAAGACCTCTGATGTGGTTCCTAAAAATGGTTTGAAAGAGTGAGATTTGGTGCATGTTAACATTTCTACGTATTTACTTGCTACTTAACTTATTTCTAAGTAATATAGGATGGGTATTTACGTAATTAAGTACGGAATCGAGTTGCTCCTTAACACACTGCATTTTTAGTGCAAGTCTTGTTGCTTGGGTAAACTGGTCCATGGCTGCAGTGGCAGATGTGTCCTGTAACGCCGGGGTGTAAGGTGTGTTTCTGATGGTTTTGGTGTCTGCAGAAGCCGATCTGCTCACAGCTGATGCGGCTTTCATAGTGTGCACTTCCAGCTGGGAAACTGTGTGATACAGCAGGACATAGTCTTATCTTAGTCTGTATTGTAATACCGTTATGTATCAACTGACTCAAATAACTGACTGAAATATCATTCAGGTCTGAAGAAAAACGCGAGGACAGTTTGATGAGATTCAGGGGCTGGGTCCACAGAAAAAGGCGACATTTGTCAGGTGTTTTCACAAACCTTTGCGATCATACAGATAAACGATGATTGGCTGGCGCTGACCGAAGGCACAGAAAGCGACCATGTTTTCGTGAGGGTGGAATGACACGCAGTGGAGAGCAGTGGGGTAACAAAGCTCAGAGTAGACTGCAACTTGGTCACCTGAGAAGACAAAACAGCTGACAGCTGGAACCATAATGCAGAATACTGTTAAGAACCGATTGCCTTCTTTATTACAAAAAAACCCACGATTCTCACCTGTGTCTGTATTCCAGACATATGCCATCCCATCCTCACTACCAGAGAAGATGAAGTTCCCACATGGTGTGAAAGTGCTGTAGATCCTCTCTCTGTAGTTTGTGGCTCCAGTGTATTTCTTAACAGCCAGGCTGAAAAGGAACATTGTTGAAAAGATGTAAGTGGATGTTTGGATCAATTTGAACAATAAAAAGATATGTTTTTGGTGCAGTAACAACTGTTCTGGGCAATGCAATTTGTGTTCAGGCGTACAGGCTTCCTGACATTCAGTAATCACTCATACAACTTTAATAGCTGCTCTGCGCTGTCAACTTAGTGCAAAGTTGTATAATGTGTTGGTAATGCTAGACTTAAAACTAATGCTTAAGTAAGTTAATGCTAGGGGCAAGATGCACCTACTCTCTCTAGTCCATAACAAATCGCCAAGCCTTCTTTTGAACTGGGTAATTGAAGTAGCTATATAATGTGGCTATAAAATACTATGTTTCCTGTAATTTCAGATATTGCGTTTTACATTTTGTCTTATCTTATTTACATTCTCAAGTCCATCATCCTCAGGACACTGTCTTTGGCATGGATAAGCAGGCACCGTGCATTTGGGTGGAGTTGTAACATGTTGATGGGGATACCGCGGAAGTCACTCTCATCAATTTTCTGCAAAGAGAAAACACGCAGAAATTCACATTGCTTTCAACTTCCATTTCTACTGCACAAGCAGAAGCTTTTTGTTGTGCAGTAGAGTATTTTTGTTAATTATTTAATTAGACCCCTATCTGACTAATGGTAACTATACTGTATGATATGTACATGCAAATCAAACATTACAAACATCATCTCCTGTACCTTCTCTTTACACCAGCGATGACATGGCTGATGCTGCATGCTGTCATTTACTGAAGTTTTCCACACAATGATTAAGCCTGTATTGTCTGCAGAGAACATTCTCCTTCCTAATTAAAACAAGGAACATATGCTATAAGAAAGCACAAATGCAATATTCTTGATTACAAAAGAAGCCCTTACTCACATTTCATAAACAGAGCACCACAATTTGCTTTACAAAAAATGGTCAGAGTATAAATACTAAATATAACACCCTTCAAATAAATATTTAAATGCACACATGCACATGCTCACAAACACACCGAAACCTTCCGGTGTCATGTTTCAAGGGGTGTCTGTGTGTGGGCAGCAGCAGTTTATGATTAAGAAATAAGCTATGGCATAAACAAAAGAAATGTTTTCAATTTACTTTGTCCTCAGAAGTAGCTTCCTCTGAATTAATCTTCATACTATGAATACATTCCATCTTGGTGGCCAATAGACATAACAAAAATAAAACTAATGCAAGCCAAATACATACATTATATCAGTCAGTATTTCTTACATGTACAAGCAGTGGATCCCCTCTATGTTCATACTGTCATCTTCTTTATAAACACAATAACAGTCACTTAAAACTCACATGCGGGAAATAATGTTTTAAGACACTGCATTCATTCTTATCTTGTGCAGGGTAGCAGGTGGCTGTGGGCTTATCTCAGCATTCACTGGGTGAGAGGTACACACCATGGGCAGGTTGCCACTTTACACACTTACACAATGTTGAAAACATAATACCTTCAGAGTCGAAACAAAGTGTGTTGATGAAACCGCCGTGACCTTCAAACTCCCGCAGTAGCTGGCCATTCACGTTGTCGACATCAAGTCTCCACACACGTAACAGACAGTCGTAGCCCCCGGTCACCACCAGGTTCTGGGCTGTGGGGTGGTACCGTCCACAGTACACAAATGATGGATGAGGGAGCACCTTCTGGGCCGATCCCAGAAGCCTCTCCACGTTCCACTCTCTGAGGGAGGAGAGCAGGAAAAATTGAAAACTGAAAAAAACACTCTTTTGTGCATAGAAACTGTGTTCTATAAATAATACTCTTGAGTCAGACAACCACCACTATAGCCCAAAACATGCTGTGTCACTGGTGACAAAAGTAGTGAGACATTTACTACAAGGAGTACTGACTCCCCCTAGAGGTGATACAAAAAATAGCTGTTACAGCAATTCAGTCACCAGCAGTGACAGCTCATACACAACTGTTTGATTTACTTCTAATCAGCATTATTTATTTATTTATTTATCTAACAAACAGAAAGTCACCTGACAGTTCCATCAGAAGAGGCAGACAAAAGGCTCCGATCGTCTCTGGACCAGCAGAGATCATACACTATCTTGAGATGGCCGCTGAAGGCAGCCAACACCTTGCCAGAGGGAATCTCATACACTGAAACAGTAAATCAAAAGGTTATTTTTTTTAACAATGTAATTATTTTTTTTGTATATGCTTGGAAGTTGTAAACTCCTGAGGTCATCACCAGAGCTGCTCGTGACTAGTGTGTACAAACAGCAAGTTAATTAGCTGGTGATTTCTGCTGAGGTGTCAGAAAAGCATCAGCAGGGGGAGTTTTACACAGACGAGCTGCTGCTTACCTACAACAGGGAAAGCATCTCTGTCAGCACAAGCAGCAGCCAGTATTGTCCCAGCATGAGAGAAGAGCACTGTGAAGCAGCCCATCTGACCACCACGGAACGACAGTATGGACTTGTTAGGAATCCGGCAGACCTTTAACAGAAAGACTTTGGTATGTCTTGTGCAGTCAGCCATGTTTTAAGGACAGGTTCACGTTGTTTCAAGACTACGTTAAAACAACACCGACGGGCGCATTTGTCCAGTGAGTGTCATTGGTGGCTGCAGTTGTTCCTCCTGTCCATCCACAGTGCTCATTCTGTGCAAAAATACAAGATGGCTGAAGATAATGTGTGACTTCAGCAGTCTGAGTTAAAAATATCAAGATGGGATCTTCCAAATGTAGGCTATTTTTTCACCTGGTGGTGTTTCCTTGCTGAGCCACAGCAAAAGGACAAAATAAAAGACGGCACCTTTGGAAAATACCCACTTGAGTTGTGTAACTCAGGCTGCTGAAGACATACAAAAAGGACTGTGGATTTTGTCTCCAATTTCTTCCATTGGAATTGCACAAGGAAGGGATCACTTCACAGCCAGTCAGGAGGAATGACCACAGCGACCAGAAACAGTTTCAACGTACACACAAACCTGTGAGTGTAGTTGATTTTATCTCACACTATCCATTCTGTGCTGATACAGTGAACCCTATGGCCAAGCCTTATCATGGCGCACGCAGGTGATGTAACTCTGCCGATCACAGAATGTTCCTATGCTCAAAAAATAACCAACTCATAAGAATGATTACCTAAGACTTACAATTGATATTTTTCAATGGTAAAGATATTCTTCTGAATGTTATATCAAATAGTAACTCCTAATTCCACCAACCTGTCCAGGCAGCCTGCTCCACCTAAAGACCGGCTGCTTTCTGTCTAGAGGCAGGCTTCTCTTGGTGACCTCATTCTGCAGTTCACTGTAGGAGGTGCTACCCCTCTCCTCCTGCAGTGCCATCATGGACCGAATACTGGGGTCCACCTGCAGAACCAAAACCAGCTCAGATACAACATATAACTGAATCCACTTGTGGCTTTGTTACAACTTTACACCAGAATATCTGAAACAATATTATCTATAGTCTACTAGTTGTACTAACATGTAACATGCCAAACATCTACATACCTATAGTAGGAATGTGTGACAGAAGTATTAATTATAGAAATAAATAATTAATAGCAGCTGTGAGGCAGCAAATAACTTACATGATCAGGGAGTTTAATGCCTTTCACCGTAACATAAAGGGTGGATGCGTATTTGTTTCGGGGGAACTTCTTCCACCACTCGACCACCTCAATTGCTTTAGATTGTCTCTTTGCCCGAGGCGGGGGGCAGAAGAGTTGGAGGCGAAGTTTACTGTCGATATTCAGCACACCATTCGTGCCAACAAGCTAAACGATACGGAGAAAAAGAGCAATTACAAACACATTCAGACTGGTCTTTCCTTTCTAAATGACCAGACCAGACAAAGTACCTTGAGGAATGCCCAGGCAATCTTTCTGAATCCTCGCTCATGCTTGTCAACATCAACGTTGGCTCTTGCTTCTTCCATGGTTATGAAGTCCAGGATCTTTATGAAACATTTAAATAAAAACAGTTTTTCACAGCTACACTGAAACTGGCCAAATATGTCTAAATTAAGTGCTTCTTACTTCAAAGAAGAGTATAACTCTGGGGCTTTCATTATTTTGTTGAACAAAGTGGCCAAAGCGTTCATTGAAGATGATCTGTTCCTGCCACTCGGGAATGATTGATTTGTTCTTCTTGAAGTCAAAAGGTTGAGTCATGATGGGGAGAATGTGGTCAACGTTCTCTTGCTCATAAAATGAGGAGACTGGCCGATGACTGAAAAACGAGATAAAGAAAAAGCATAAGAATACTGAAACTGAAGACAGAGTCAGGAGGTTTACAGTATATTCAATATATACAATCAACACAAAACACAATTTAACACTGAACTGCAGTAACGCAGGTGTCTGAGTGTCCATTCTCACCAGTCTTCTTTCTTCACATACTGTTCAGTGACTTCATCGACAACGTGGATCTTCACCATGGGGTGTGAGACCAGTAGGTCGGTCTTGAGGCGATCTGTTTTGTGGACATACACTCCCAGTACAAGGCTGTCATCGAATGTTGGTTGCTGTGGTACTTCTGCTTCAGTTTCACTCTCTTCTTTGACAACTGAAAATGGGAAATTAAAAAACATGAAATTCATCAACATCATATACATTCTACTGACTTTAGAAATGATTTCCTGACAACTGACATCCAGTTACCATGTTTTTTCTTCTTCTTTTTCTTCTTTCCCTTGAATTCTGTTTCATTTTCTACATCAGCATCCTGGTCAGCATCTTCATCTTGATCCCTAGAGGACCAGAAAGTATTAACTCTCACTTCAATATGCCGCTAAAAACTGTAGCCTCATTACTACATGTAAAAAAAACAACCATAAATCTATATTGTATTAGTTGTAGTAATATTAACAGGTATACACACCCTACTTCCGACTGCGTGATTACAGATTTCAGCTTTTTCTTTTTCTTCTTCCCAACATCATTATTTAGTGCAACACTTTGGGAGACAACGCTCTCTTCCTCAGTCTTGACCACTGTCTTCTTTAAAGTTCTCTCCTCCTCCTGTGCAATCTGCTGCTGGTAGTCATGCATCAGCTTGTCCTCTGCATCCTCCACCTGACTCTCTGTATCTTCTTTGCTTTTCCCCTTCGTACTTTTTCGCTTTGGTTCCTTTCCACCACCTACATCATCTGGCTCCAAAGCGATCTCAGACTTGGAAGCATCCTCATCCGTCTGGTTGTAACTTGTGGTGTCATCAGTCACAGGGAGGGAGGGAAGCTCCCTCTTACTTTTCCTCTTGCCTTTAGAAGTTTTAATCTCCTCTTGGTTCCTACTGTTGTTGATATTCATCTTTTCCGCTGTTTCCCTCTCTCTTTGTCTATTCTTAGTGTAGCGAGGGCTGCCCTGTTCGGGGCGATACGTGTTCTGGAGAATGGTCTCATCTTCTTCTGTGTCCTTCTCAAGGTTGAGATTCTTTTTTAGGTTCTGAAGCTAAAAGAAACAGGGGGAAGGGAGAGCAAAGGTGTATTATATATACTTGAACACTAAACTTTCAGATCTTGGAAGTTTGATGTGATGTTCTCCAACATTGAAGGTAGAATTACACATGTTAGAACACATACCACAATAGTCTCCTGAGTTTCAGTGTTTTTCTTCTTCGCCTTTTTCTTCTCCGATTCAGTGTATTTCTTGAACACGTCATTGAATCTTTCCCGGGTCTTTGCCCGGTCTTCACTCTCACCTGTGCAAAGGTTACAGCGTCATTAATGGGAAAAGCGGCTACATCGCGATCAGTTAATACTCTGTGATCTAATCAGTGTGTGTTGGGGCTGGTGAAGGGTACATTTACTTGAGTACAATTTTGAGGCACTTGTACTTTGTTTAAGTATGTCCATTTTACTTCTACTCCACCACGTTTCAGATTTAAATAGTGTTTTTACTTCACCACATTTATTCACGTACATACGAAACGTGATCAACAGATGATGCATTTCCACAGATTCAACTACACAACAAACTGTTTACATTAGCGCCACTTTCAGCTACAACGTTAAAACGAATACTTTTGTGCAATTTTTATCGCAGGACCTTTACTTGTAAGGAGGCATTTTTACACCGTGGTATAACTTCTTCTAGCACTGGTGCGAGGGAACCGCAGGAAACCCACCTGCTGGCATCCTCATGCACCGTAAAGTCTCTCATTCGGCGTGCAGCGGGAGAGTAATCCCGGCAGGAAGGCGTTCATTCTAAGAACACAGAGCAAGGATAACGTTAACGTTGCAAACAACCTGTAAAGCCCCGCTGGTTCAACCCTGTGCCGGTTTGTAACGGAGCTAAGTGTAAGGAACACAGCAACGTGTTTTATTTGATATCTGCTGATCAAACTACGTCAGAAAGAGCGACCTGTGTGAGAAGCTAACAGTTAGCCACTAGGTAACGTTAGCTAGCGTCACGTCGGTTAGCTTGCTAGGTTAAGCGCTAGCGTCGTTAGCTTGCCGCGTTCGCTGCGGTAAATTCCACACGAAAGCATTTTTTTCAAAGCTGTGGCAGGAGTTAGCTGCGGGTAAGTGCGTGTATTTACCCTGCAGTGATTCCGCTGTCCTCCCAACTTCACCATCAAACGCTACGACGGTTGCCAAGTCAACCACAAGGGTGAGCGCCGGGGGCGGAGCGCGACGTCCACGTTCTTGACGTACGGGCACCAATCCGCCAATGAAATTAGAGGACACAAGAATCGCCGTGACGTGCCCGTCTACGTGGCTACGTAGCTCCCCCTGGAGCGTATCCATGGAAATAACATCATTATGAAGAGAAGAGAACGGAAGTAAACGCATTTGCTGTCACGCGTTTACCGACAAACACTCCCCAAGAGTGAGACGACGCAAAATGTAGGCTGTAAAACAATACGAGTAACGATAATAGAGGAGGCTGTAACCCATGCAAACAAAGAATGAGAAAACACAAAGAAAACCAAAGAAAAGCACGAGACGAGGGCATAAAGTTGCATTGCTGTATTTTGATACTGTTAACACTTTATGCATTTATAACTTAACACTTAAAAGGGGTCCAGGTGTTGCGTCTAATAAGCCACCACACACCGAGTTTCATTTTCAAACCTGAATTCGGGACTTTTGCTTTTAATAGGAGCCGTGTAGAAGGTCTGGACCTGTGATGCCCCGCAACAACGGGCCGCAATTCACCTTACAGTCACGCGACGTCCCGACGGGCGTGTCCATGCGCAGTTTGCGTGAAAGAGGCAGGTGCGGCACCCGCTCGGCCGGGACCGTGGCCATGGCTTTTGGCTGCTGTGGAAGTTGCTCCCGGCTGCTGGAGGACTTTACGGCTCGTTGGTGCAGCGAGTTTGAGCAAAAAATCGGCGACGTTTTCAAAGAGCTGTCTCGGTGCGCCTGCTGCAGGAGAACACCTGAGATGAGTTTCCTGAGGAGGACGACGACTCTGGAGTTTCCCACCTTGCACCTTCTGCATGGTAGGAGCGCTGTAGCTGTTCCTTGTCTTTGCTGTAGACGGCAGTGATGTGGAGGGGAACGCACCTATGCGGACTTGGTGTGTCTTTTTGTTTTTCATTCGTTCGTGAAACAAGGGTTAGGGTTACCCAGTGGATACGCATCGTTGTTGATCTGTTTCTTCCCTCTTAGATGATGAAACTCAGCTGTTTAATCAGGGAAGCCTGCAGGGATTGAACAGGCTTGCAGCCTCAGAAAACACGGATCTACAAATGGCTGCAGCGATGTATTATTTACATCTCAGTCATCACTGTGAGTAAAGAAATCAAACTGATTTTTATGTTGCGTCTGACAACCTTCATGATAACAATGACTTAGAGATCAGTGGCACATGAAATGAGACTACTGTTTGCTCTTCAGGTTTCTCATATCACGTTTCATATATAGATAAACGGGTATGACCGGTATTATGCAAATTTTCAACCATATTTTTCCCATTGTTGGGAGATAATTCCCAGCATGTGTAGGCTTCTGTGTCATTAAGAAAGGGGAAATATATATATATATATATATATATATATATATATATATATATTTTGAAATCCTCCAGCAACTGTGACTTTCCTAAAAGCAACTGTATTACTTGTAGTTCAGTTTCTCTTTGGTCAGATCGTTGTATTGACTTGCTAAGTGCAGGTTATGTCCAGTAGCTTAGTGTGCAAATACGGGACCACATATTGTATTTTGCATAAATGTGGCAGTTGACAGATTCCCGTGCTTACTTGGTTGAGGCTGGTAGAACAAAGGTGGTATATCTCTTTAGGGGCCTGAATTTAAAACCAAACGCCAGTCAAATATTTGATGTTAATAACACACCTGTGGCTTTTTCCAGTGAGACTGACAGCTAATTTAGATTGTGTTCATCTTGTAGATATTTCTTCTAGACCAATCTAAAATGACTTTGGGAATTACTCGTAAAATTCCGCTTTTTCAGCCACAATGATTTTTGTCTGTTATTTTTTTTGTTTGGTTTTTGCAATTGTGTGTTACAGTGAAATCTCCTTTACCAGAAGCCTTCATGGAGCCAGTCATGGCTTTACTTTTATCAACTGACCTTGGTGTGCAAAAGACTATCTCTCTCTCTTTGGTCAATCTGCTAATAAAGAATAATGGTAGGCGATAAAAATCTATATTCTAAGTATTGTCTTTATGTTAATCCCTATATCCTTAACCTCTCATCTGTATGTAAGTAATAGGTGTAACCAATAATGTATCACAGCTTCCACCTAAAGTTACATAGCTTGTGTGGATCAGATGGTCATAATTACTGTCCATGAAATCTGATTTCAGTGTGCAAAGAGTTAGTGATTGAAATGGGGATGCTGGCGCCCATACTGGAGTTGTTCCAGTCTGGTGATGCCACCGCTCAGTGTCACTCATGTGCCTGCGTCACCATGCTGGTCTCCTCAGGTTTGTACAGACAGGCAGGACTGTGTCTTCAAATCTTATTATTATTTTTATTATTATTATTAATGCAATAGTTCTCACACCTGTCTAGACAGTAAAGAGACGACATAGTAATAGTAGTGCAGTTCTGTCTAGATCAGCTGAATGTACGCGTGATGGTTTTTCTTTCTTTTCATACAGAATCAAACAGGGAAGCTATCACGGTGGATGGAATCATACCACTGTTGGCTTTAGCAAAATCCTACGACCCGCAGGTGCAACAGAACGCAACTTGGGCTCTCTTACATCTCACACAGTCAGGTAGGGTCGTTTCCTTTTAAATCTGTTTTCACACATTTGTCAGAAAAAAAGAAGCTGCTTAGTTCGAATATAACATGGAAACATTATCCAAAATGTTCTCTTTCTTTTTCCAGATTGGTCAATAAGGATCTTGTGTCAAGCAGGAGCCGTTCCTGTCCTGGTACTTCTGCTGCAGTCCTCGGATTCAGAGGTTCAGTTTTACAGCTGCGCCGCTCTGTGCAACATCTCTGCTGTTCAGGAGCACCACCCAAAGCTGTTCAGCATCGGGGGGCATTTTTTGTTAAAGTCTCTTCTGACACTTATGTCTTCCTCCGTGCAGAAGGTAATTGTGAACTTTAGTGGCTGACAAGGTAAATCAGCAACAATGTTCATTTTCTTTATTTCTTTTTCAGAATTCAACCCAAGCATGCAGATGCCTAGAAACTCTCTCAAAGAATGGTAAATATAAACAGTCAAAGCAGAAATTGACGCCATGCCCAAAGCAGATACTGTTTGTCTTTTTTTTTTGTGTGTGTGTGTAGTTCTGATCCAGGAGCAGCTGATGGATCTTGACTGTGTGTTGCCTCTGAAGGCGCTGCTGAAAACCTCTTCCCCTGAGTCAGCCATAACACTACTGTCTACACTGTCTGCACACCCGCCAAACAAAGTATGATTTCCTACATGGGATTAGAATAATGATGGAGTTGGTGAATGTCTGGCGTGCAGATATAGTTGTGAAGTGGTTAAAAATGATTTATTTGGACAATATTTTTCCTTTTCTTGAAGTAGTAATCATTGGATGTAAAAAAAAAAAAAAAAGTGACTGCAGATATGAGGCAACTATTTTGTTTAAATCCTAATACTGATTATATATTTTGAGTCCAGGACATCCTAGTGAGTGAAGGACTGTTGGATGAAATTGGTCAGCTGCTTCATCGTCGCAGCTCCAGCTCTGTTATAATCACACACAGCTGCAAGATAATCACTGACCTGTGTGGCTCCTGCATGGGTCAGCAGGTACGCCAAGGCTATGATTCACATCGCATGTCTGTAGTAAATACATGATTAGTTTGAGCGTGGTGCCTAAGATTGAAAAATTCATGATAAGGTCATGCTGAATCCCATCATTGTTATCCAGGCTGTGATGGGAAGTCTGTGTTTATCAGGACTCCTCTGTGCCCTTCTGTCTCCTGCACTGTCAGATGAGACCTTGCTGCATGTGACATCACACTTACATGACCTGATGACCTGGGGTAAGTGACCTGGTCAGTAATTAGAATTTGTCTGTTTGGTTTTTAATGTTTGCTGTGGAATATCTACTGCTCACTGTTGTCTATTACATAATAAGGTCCCTTTTTTTAAAATTTATAAATAATTTTCATAATTGTTCACAATTTGTCACTATTTCAGATCCACTTAAGTCCAACATGTCGGTGACAATAACATCAGAGCAAGTTTCAAGACTAGTGAAGTTGTCAGGACAAACACAAAATCCTCTGTTGTCATATAACAGTGTGGCCATCATCAGCAAACTCGAAATGACTGGTAATGTTATGTACTAATAAGTATTTCTTACTGATAGAAAACATAAAATAACCAGTTTAATATTATGTATATTAAATATTGTTAGATTCTGTATGTATTCACTCTATTCACCTAGGGGAGATGGTCCAGTTGCTGAGTCCTCACTACGTTACAATGTTGGAGTACCTGTTGGTATTTCTCAAAAAGAAAGATGTTAAGTTCCAGCAACTTGGCATAGTTACAATATTCAACCTCAAGAAAGGTTTGTATTTGTCGTTCACCTGCGTGTTTAACAACTGAGAGCGTTGCAGCCATTTAAATGATCTGATCACAGTAGATGTCCCTAGGTCTAAATTTAAGATAATCGGGCATTGTGATTGTGCTGTCTTCCGCTGCAGATGGAGACTTTTCCTCTCTGATGGCTAACAGCGAGTTGGAGCTTCAGCTCCGGAAGTTGCATTCGCAGACGGAGGAAACCCGACGGCTGTTGCAAATGATTGAGCCCCTTTCTGTTAACACTTGACTTACTCGGTACAAATACTGAGAGACGTGCACAGTGTGGACCTCACGAGCTGTTTACATTTACACACTGTTGGACAAGCAGCATTTTTAAACATTTTATTTGGTGTTTTAATGTGTTTATTTTACATCAGTTTTTATGTTTACAGTCAAAAAATTAAGTGAAAAACAAGGCAGAGATGCGGCATAGTATCAACTTTAATTAAGTATGGCATGTGTCTTAACAGGTTAAGTGATAGTTCTAAGCAGTACATAAATTATAAGATCAAATATTGATGATCATATACATTTGTTTTCTATGCTTTTATTATAATAAACTCACTTAACCTCTACACCTCAAACTTTGCTTTGTATAGTCATTACGTAATATCAACCAAAGCAGCTGTCAGTGCAATAAATGCTTTGTGCATCGTATTCTCTAAAACAACACTCACAAAACTGAAGCAAAGTCTTTGGAAACTAAGTTCCTTAGCAGCTGTGAAATATGTCATTGCTATACTTCACAAAATCAAATCACGCAGGAAGTGAACTTTTCACCAACAACTTAAAACTTGTGTGTTCTTAGCGCAAACAGCCAGTTATTCTAATTCCACAGTGACAAAACCGAGGAAGGAAAAGTGCGTAGATAGCATGAAATATCTGGAATAAGCAAAAAGCATATGGCTAACATACAGTATGTTGTGATTGTTAGGCTGGCTATTCCTAGTATTTCGCAGAGGCAACTCTATCCAGCAAACTACCACTACCACTGTGTACATCTACTGTTTTTTTTGGATAGTCATTATTAGTTCAGAAACCTGCTGTACTGAAGACATTAATAAATAATTTGCCCGATATTTGTGCCACCGGTTACACACAGAAAAGTGACCAAATGCTGACGTCCTCGGTGAGAGGCAAGGCTGTCGTTTTACATGCTCTTTCAAAGTGCCGAAGGGCAGCAAAATGGCTGTACTGCAGTAACTCCTGTGTTTCGCAGAGAAATCGCAGCTCTCCAACAAAGGCTTTGAACGTCTGCCCACTTTGCAGGTGCTCAGATGACCTCTGGAGAATGCACAATAGGGAGACAAAAAAAGATATAAAATAAAATGTTTCAGAGCCGCTTTGGAGATGAGTAGAACATTTGTGATGCAATTTTAAAACAAGAAAAGGAGAGGCTGTCCCCACACTGAAATTCGCAAGCTCCGAGTTATTATCAATGGGACATTTTGACTTGCAAGATTTTCGTCAGGCAAAATGTGACAAAACAAAAAGAGGTCTTCATCAGGTTTTGCCTGATGAAGACGTCGTTAGTGTTAATTTCCTACCCTGAGGGCAAGTGATCTGCTGGTCGCGTCTCACCTGCACGTTGGTGGGTCTGGATCTCCTCCAGGCCTGTGCGCGTCCTGAGAGACCTGCGTTCTTTGAAGGCCACAACAGGTACCATGTCCTCCTCATTGTTCAGCCCCAGCTGTGAGGTCTTAGTCCCCGCTGGCAGCTTGACGGCATCTTCTATAGTGCCATTGTGCACAGGCTCTGTGTTTTCCTTTGGTTGGGCTTCATTTGGCAAGTTCCTCACTGTTGCAGATTTCTGTATTAAGTATTAATTTAGTCAAGGACAAACTGTTTGGCTTTGGTGCTGGTTTGTTATTAGTGGATGCTGGATGTGCGTCATAAGAGCCCATGGGCAATGTACTTTTTAAAAACTGAACAGCAAAGCTCACCGTATCTTGAAAATCTGTCCTAGTTCTCCGCATGATCTCCTCAAGTCGCTGGAAAAGAAAACGCCTTTCATTAAATCGCTGTCACATTAGGCTTTGTGAAAAGCCTCTTAAATAAGACAGAACTTTGTTTATTAATCCTTTTGATAGGGGCAGACAATGCATAGTTGTATATAGATGTCTAACTTTTTATGAAACATTTTCAAAATTGCCACCTTTTTCCGTGCTTGGCGTGCTGCCTCCTCTTTCTGTGCGAGGATTTCTCGCTCTTGTTTCATCTGCTCTGCTTTTTCCCTCTCTTTGGCTTGTTCCTCCTCTCTCTATACCAGACAACAACACACACAAAAAAGGGAAAAACAAGAAACAGCCACGGTCTGTAGATGCAGGTGTGGCTCCAATTTCCCTCTTGCACTGAGCAATGTCTGTGTTTCCCACCTGTTTCTGCAGAAGGGCGGCTTCCTTCTTAGCCTGAGCTCGTTCTTCCTCAGCTCGTCTCTGCTCCTCTTCCTCCCTTTGCCTCTTCTCCTCTATGAGCTGTTGAGCCTCGGCCTGCTGTCGTGCTCGCTCCTCTGCCCTCCTGTGCTCCAGTTCTTCACGACTCCGCCTGGATGTCATAAATTGTAATGCAACAGTCTTAATGGCCTCCTACTGCAGTGTTTCTGTCTCGTAGGTGGACGTGCTTTTTACCTTTCGGCCTCCTCTCTTTGCAGGCGCTCCTGCTCCTCTCTCTCCCGTTGTAGTCTGGCCTCTCTCCTCCTTTCAGCCAGGAGACGTGAGGCCTCCTCTGGGTCTGTAGTCCCGGCTGAAGCCCTGCACATGACTTCAGGAAGCTGTGGAGCTGGATGAGGAGGTGTTTTGGGAGGACCTGAAGAGAAATAATATCAACTTCAATATATATCCAACGCACATTAAAAAGTGCACTTTTTGTTTTAAGCATTTCACTAGCTTACTTCGATCTCCTGCTGTTCTGGTTGTAGCTTCTGTCTTCTTGTCAGGCAGGTTAAAAAATGGAGTCTCTGGTGGATTTTCATCCCTCATTTTCTTTTGCTGACCTTCAGCTGATGTCCTGACGGGCCTCGAGTTACCAGGAGAGAGGGCAGAACTGCAAACGGCAACATCTTCCTCAGGGACCGATGGTAGCTCGAGCTGCAATGGGGTTGAATGTCTGCTAATTGATCTTCGGGGGGTCCTTTGAGATCAAGCAGAAGTTCACGTATGTTCACACAACTGTTACTATGTCACTAGTTGATGTTTTTGGTTAAAAACATTTCACCTACTGTTCAGGTGAGGGGGGGGCTGTTGTGCTTTGTGCAACTGTGGCTGGTTTCACACTGGTGTTGACGGCAGGTGCTCCAGTCTTTGAGCCACTGTTTGAGTTCTTCTTATTAGCGTGTTGCTGTCTTGTTGCTGTGATCTAAATCAGAAAGAACAAACTGAATTTTTTTTCTGCTGTCAGTCCAAAATTCTAACTCAAAAAAGAGACGGACAGCTGGGTGATCCCTAAAATATTCATTGATATAGACAATATTATTTAGCAGCACAGTATGCAGCTAAGACTAAAGGAACGTCTAGAATTACCTGCGCCAGATTGATGCTTCTGTGCTGGCTGTTGCTGGGACTGGGGGAGGCAGATGGCCTTTGGTGGACTGAACCAGAGTGGCGCTGGGGTTTGTGAGGGGTGGTGGTGTTCATGGAGTGGAATGAAACTGCACGGCGACAAACGTGGACAACTGAGCAGGCGATTTGTGCCATAATTATGGGAAATTGGAGGAAATGTGGGAACAAACGGTGGGAACAGTGATGGAAATGTAAGGCGGCGCGTAAAGAGAGGAAAATGTGTTAGTAATCAAAGAGCCTGGAAATTAGCATTGCAATGTCATAATATTAAAGCAAATGGGTGCATTATGTTATTATGGGGGAGAGTACCTTCTTCTCCTGACTGACAACCAGCACTCTTGCTCCTGGCCAGGTAAGAGCATGTGGGGGTCAGGAGGCGACTGACCAAGTTCTTCTCCCATGTTGTCAGTGGTAAGCGACGTGGAACTAGCATATTGATCAGTATAAAGTTTGTGCAGCAAAAACAAAAGATAAGGAATCCTAAGAATTGTTATGTTAACACACGTTACACAGAGAACAGATAGTGCTGAGTGTGGTGTTAGGAGTTTAGAAAGATCATGTTAAAAGAGAGGGAGGGGGGGAAAGAAAGCACATTCATCTCTACTTACCGTTCTTGGCGGGCTTCCTTCCTCTTGAGTTTGGACTGAGGTTCTGTTGGGCCCTTTGGCTCTTCTCCAGTGTCCTACGCACTGCAGATTCATGTCGCTCCTTAATTCAGAAAAACAAGCCTCGGTGTTGATGCTACTCAGTCCAGAGCTGTGAAAGCATCGGACTCACTAACAATAAGTTGGTTTTTTATTTCCGCCATCAAAACTCACTTTGTCCTCCTTCAGTCTCTGCTTGCGCTTCTCTTCCACAGCAGCACGCCTCCTCTCCTCTCTGAGCCTCTGCTCCAGGAGCTTCTTCTTGCGCTGCTGCAGTTGTTGTTCATAGTGTCGCCTGGCCCGCTGCTCCCGCTCCAACCTGCTCAGTTCCCGAGAGGCTGGGGGGGGGGGGGGGAAGTGAACCAATATAAATAGGTTCATCAGTTATGTATGTTAACGCTTTTAGAAATTGAGGACAATGAATTGGCAGTGTCGTGTGAATTGTACCACCATAGGAGCACACGTACCGATTATCTTCTGGTGCTCTGCTCTTCTCTCCCGTGCCGCTTTGAGCCTCTCATCAACATTTAGTCCGTTAGTAACTAGAATGCCAAAAAAAATAGGTTGTAGTCACTGGTTTGGTGCCATAAATTAAAGTAATACTATTAATTATATTTGACCTTAAAACCAAAATCAAGGCAGCCTATAAGAGGAGGTCATGTGGAAAGTAATCATCTAATATCCTAATAATAAGACAGCTGCCTGATCAAAGGCTGAATGTGAGAGCTGTATCAAACCTGCGTGGGCTCGTGGAGTGGCTGCGTTACAGATTTGGGCAGATTTGTTGACCGGACAGGCTGTTTTCTTTGCCTGTGAATCTGGTTTGATATCATCTAAAGGTGAGGGGGGGGGAAAGCAGCATGTTATTCTGTAAACATACAGCAATACCTCAGACCTCTTCAAGCTTTTATTTTTCATAGTCTGACACTCAATCTGTTAACATACATTGGTTTCTACCCCTAAATGCATCTTTTACGTACAACAGATGATGTCGAGGGGCATGAAAAATCAGTCCCAAATAGTGGCTATTGTGGACTGGGATGGCCTTAGGGTCAGCTGCAAATAAAAGAGCCATTATAAACTGCCTGCGTATGAAAGGCGAAGAGAACATGCTAGCACCTGACCAGTCCTCATGAACAAACAGGCGATGAAAAAGGTCAAGGCACAGAGGCACCACACAAAACTGATGAGTAATTGGTTTAAATGCACAAGGGGGAAAAAATCACATGGATCTACATTATTCCTTTAGGGTTACACAATATCAGGATGCTGATTATTTCATGTATATTATGTAATCTGGGTCCACAGATGCCCCCTGATTTCCTCATGTTTATGGTAGCCATGCTCAATTGCAAAACGATAAATGATTTCTCAGGCGGGATGTTTAATCTATATATTCTATTCATGCGTCATCAATTTAATCAGATGATCCTGTATTTGTGATATACAGTCTTTCTGGCTTTGCTTCAAGAAAAGGCTTGTTTTGATCACATGCCATGCAAAGCATAGATAAACACTACTAACCTCCTGTTCTTTCACATCCATCCCCCTTCCTCTGGGTCTTGATGGTACGTGTTGAAAGCGATGCCTGCGATGGAGGGATGGCACTCTGTTTCTTCTTCACAGCCATGCTAGGTTTTGAGCCTGGCATACCAATGCTCTCAATCAAAACCCCCCTCCTTTCTCTCCTCCTGCTCCTCCTCCTCCTCCTCCTCCTCCTCCTCCTCCTCCTCTTTTGAATTTCTATTTCAAGATGCCTTCGGGTCCTTGCTTTCCAAGTGTGCTGCTGTGCAAGGAACTGCCCTCTACATCAGCTGCTCGTCCATCTGTGCTTTTTAAACCAATTGAGAGAAAAGCATGAAAACAAAGCATCCAGTTATAATCCCTGTTCAGTTAGTTAGAGATCAATTAAATCAAGATCATCCACAATGGAAATGTACTCCTGTCTCCTTTAAGGTTATGGAGGTCTGGAGAGATTGTGATCCTCAATGAGTCTCGACTATAAAAAGGCTACTCCCCCTTTAAAGATCTCACCCTTGTGAGCTGCTCTGCTTTACTTTCACATAATATAGCTGTGTCACTTTAATTCCCCCACCACACTGCCTGCTTGCTAAATGGAAGAGGCCAAAAGGAAGCAGCATTTGCTGGAGACAGAAAAAAATGGAAGCAAATCTGAGAGACTGTCCAGAGGAATAATTACCATGACAACGGTAGTATAATAAGTAACATACACTGCTTGGACATTAACTCTCTCTGATGGAGTCAGTTTCCTCAATAGATGAGGGACAAATTGAATTTTTTTTAACCCATGATTCCTCCTTGGTGAATGAAATGGTATGACCACTAGATGGAGGTCTTTCTTTCTAGAGAACAAGCCTGGCCTTGGTCTCTGCTACATTCACACAAGTCGACTTTTTGACCCACATTTGATATTTTTATTCAGGGCCAAATGAGCAAAAGCAACATCAAGTTTTAATAATTCAAAAAATGAAATGATCTTGTTTGTTCCTATATGTAGTTATTTATTTCTTTGACTTATCTACTGTCAACCACTAAGCCACATTAAGTTGAACCCCATGTTGACAGCCAACAGTCAATATGGTACAATTAACACTATAAAATCTAAAGGTTCAGTCATTAACATAAATTGTTATTTTATGTATAAGCAAACCACATTTTCTTCACAACTGAGAAACCTGTCAAATAGATAGTATTTACACAACTATATGGGTTTCCGTGAAAAACTGTACAGACATTCATGGATTCTCATTTTATTTAAATCCCTTTCATGTTTTATCCTTTTACAAGAATCAAAGAGGGTGTAATTAGTTTCTGCAAATATAGGTACATATTACACAATATAACTGATTGAAAAAGCTGGTTGCTGTTATTGATAAACCACTGCTAACCATCAACTTTAGGGTGAAGCTCACCCTTCACCTCTGATTTTTTTGGACAAAGGTTCATCGTTTGTCATCCTGTCTGTGGTGATGCTGCCTGTAACAATGTCATTAATTATAAAAGTGAACAATCCATATGAGAGTAAACACTTCTATCAGTGGGGTAAGTTAGCTTGTTATCCCAATGATGTTCATCATGATGGCCCTGGATGAAAGACAGAGTAGGTCCAGGTTACTGAATAAGCACTGTTGTAGGGAGGTTTGTGATATGCCAGTGGACAAAGTGTCACAAGCCAGCTCTATGGGACATGAGCAGAGACAAGCCAAGTTAAAATGCTTGCAGGCTCCTGAAGACCAGTAGGTACACAGTTTGGGCAAAATTGTGCAACAAATAGGCCTAACCTTTTTGTTATTTTAAGTATGTATGCAAGGGTTTGTTGAGATAGAAGACATTTAAAAGAGTTACTCTTTTTAATTAGGTTCCTGGGGGTCACTTGAGGTCAGATCTGCCTGGGACCTATACGTGCTTGCTGCCTAGTACAATTCCCCCCTCCCCCAGCACCAACAATAACAATGCCCTCTGGCTGTGTTTCACTGATGCAGCTTGCCAACCTCCCCTGTCAAGGAGTCTGAAATGTGTCATAAGGATACACTACACCACAGTCAGGTGGTGTGCCCACAGAGTCACTGGTGCACAAACAAGATGGTGATAACCCGCCTACAGCCAACAGCCAAAAGCCAAAGAAGGGCTTTTGGACACTGGACCTACGTGGGATAAGATTGCATGGTTGGTATCAAGTCATTCTGTGGTTCACCCTAGACGACATTGTCAAGGTGTCAATTTAAAGGCTTGGTTGCTTGCTCATGCATATTCATTAGTGTTACCTAAATATCCACCCAAAATACAAATAATAACTTTTATATTGCATAGGCATTTGTTTTTGTGTTTGTGCTGATATCGTGCACATGAGACCGCTCATCTCTACTGTGAGATACTCTGATAAAGTAAAGTAAGGTCAGACATAATTGTTTTTTTTTTAATCAAGTTAAATTCTTTATGTTCTTCATCACACCAGAAGAGTCAACCATGGCACATTGGTTTGGTGGCTGATGTCAACTTCAAAGTGTTTAAAGTTGCATTTGATGACAACACCCATCAGAGAATGAGGATAGTATATTAGACTACAGGGGCAACTGGTAACCTTGCACGATCGGTGACATGGTTATCGGCCATCCTGGAGGAACTAGGACATCTCCTCAACCCCTTGTAGCCAGTATTGAGTCATGTAATTAAGGGCAGAATCCCTCAACAGAGAGCGTGGTCAGGTTGGTGTCACTGAGAGTATCGCACACTTCCAGGTGAGCAAGAAGGAAATGCATGCATCCATTACAATTCTAGGTTTGACGGAGTTACATAAAGTTAAGCATGTAGTTTTGTTTGTTACACACTTTCTAAATATTGGTTCATATAAGTATGAACGTAGAAAGCTATCATTTTCTTAAGTGGGTAAAACATAAAGATATTTTCTCAATTTAATAATAATGATAATATGTTGTTTTAACCTCTTATTGCCTCTAAGCTAAATCTATTTCTTTTGTTGTGAACAGTGATACCTCCACATAATGAGGATGCCACATGCAACACTGACTGGAGCGCTTAAATAATTTAGAGCCTTGTTTCATCGGATACCAGCAACTTTAGACTTCGACGTATAGCTTACAGAATTAGCTGTATGTGTAATTGATGAGACGATGAGTTTTACTTTGACATTCAATAGAAGTTGCATTGAATAGAAGTGGCTAAAGCATGCCTCAACTCAGCAAAATAATGCAACATAATCAGTGCTCTATTGCAGTTTGTGGGGGAACACATCATACCACATTTTCTTTATTCGATACTTAGTCATTCAAGTAAATAGCCCTTGTGCATGACAGCACTTGTGTGATTCAAAATTGAGGGCAGTTTTTAAATCTTAAGGCTCAAACCTGAATGAATTTGAAACACAAGGCACCGCAAATAGGACTTGACATCATTTGGTGGTGGTTCCATGACAAAAGACAGTGTGTCTGCACCAAGACCCAATTTGGAGCAGCACCCTATTAAAGATTAAAAAGGAGCATTCTTCCAACCAGGCCGGGCTGACATTTAGTTTACTTCCATGAAATTCTATCACTAGTGACATGGCAATATATTGATTACCTCATGGTCACGCATTTTGAAGCTTTTCCTGTGAAGTACTGTTTTGATATTACAATTAAAAAAGGATGTACATTGCCAAGCTCTTTGTGAATTTAACACAGACTTGAATTGTTTTTTCTCTTCACCCTGTAGGAAGGCTGATACTTTAATATTTCTGAAAGGCACGAAAGGCAACATCTTGTTCTTTGTGACTATTCATTGCTTTAGTGAAGATGAGGCTTTTTGAGCTCCATTATGTAGAAGCACTGTATAATTGCAATTTATCAGTTGGATTAATTTGACAGCCTCTTGACGTGTATGTAAAAGTTGCTGGTTGGCTTTTCAGGGACCATCTTAAAGGATGACCTAGGATTCAAGAAAGAAATATGTTAAATATTTTGTTTTGTTTTGTGCACAGCCTATGCGGATTGTCAGACTCTGCTGGCAGTGACGTCTCTCAGCAGTCCCTAGTTATAGTTACCAGTCTCGGGTTCAACACTCATGCACTATTCAGTGGTGTATCACATCACTCCTGCCCAACTTCAGACTTGGACAAACCCAATTCTTTTCTGTGCAACTTTACTTTGTAGCCTTATTCTTACTGCTGTGTAAATGTCTAAAATGTTTACGTAGTGTTGCATCCATCTTAGGGAAAAAAAAGTTGCTGCTTCTCTTGCAGAAAACCTCTTGGAGCTACTCAGAGGAGGGAGCGTCATTTTCTTGTATGGTATGTATTATAACATTATATTATCTTATCTTCAACATCACGCTACGCAAAGATCAGATGTGACAAGCAAAGCTTTGGCATTTAGGCCTCAGCGTTTTGTAGCATATTTGAGATACCGTTTCTTTGAGGATACCATTTGGATAGCGCAGCAATATTTAGAACATTGCATTCCCTGTCTCTTGCATTTGCTTTTAATTGCATGCTTTGTGGTTATTCTAAACATGAGTCAGGAGTTTCTTTCTGTGCAACACATAGCTAATAAGGGAGTTTCATTATTTTTCTGAGCTCTTGGTTTTGAAGTTTCAAACTTTGTGATATGTGTTTAAAATATATGTTACATAGTGATGATGTGTACCTTTTTGTTATTGACTATTACACGCAACTCTAAGAAATGTAAAAATAAATATTTCCAAAAAAGTGAAAACATTTAGGAAAAAAGTGTCAGTCCTTCATGAAGGGTTGTAGGTAATTTGTTATACATTTGAATATGCCAATCTTGGAAATAATTAGCAGACTTGATCATGTAAAAAAATGATGGACTTTTTAGATTAAAAACGTGCACCCGTGGAAAAGACACTTTTCTGATTAATTACAACAGATTAATTATTTTAAGTGTATTATTTTTCACAATGCATGCAAAATGTATCCTCTTTAATTGATGTATCAAGGTCAGCTGATTTGAATAATTGAAAGCCCCTTTTGAAGGCTTAGTCAGGGTGTGGTAGCATACTGTACATTAGGTCTGTCGTGACACTTTTAAATAATGTTTCCTAACGCATGTGTTTTGGTTTTAAATGAATATGCATTACATGTTTTAAAAGAACTTAATCATTTTCCAGGTGCTCTTGGACTTTTTTTGATAGCATTTAGTTGTTGGCCTCCTTATTTCTCCAAGACACTGGACTAAAGCGTCATGGTTTAATCTGCTGTGGCTTTATACCCCTGTTTTTTAAATAGGTTTTGTGGCAGTATTGTGACATGAATGGATAAAAAATGTGATTAACATGCTTAAAAAAATAGTTAACTTATTAAGTTTTACTTAATTGAAAATAGTTGCATCTATACCAAGGTTTTCTTCATAAAGGTGCAACCCTGTTATCTACGAAATAATGAATCTCTTTATATTTCTTCCACAGAGCACACCAAGAACTGTTTTGAACCATGAAGCGCAGTAAGCACCGTGGACACAAGGAGGACAGAAACGGAGGTATCAGTAGCTAAAATGGATGCCAGAAGATTAGGTCAATTAAGATAGGAAATCCTGGCTGGTATTAATAACTCCTGTTGCATCCCACTTCAAAGGCTTTCTCTATGTTTATTCTTATCCTGAAAAATACAAATGC
Source organism: Gadopsis marmoratus (assembly GCA_036023855.1). Classification (NCBI taxonomy): domain Eukaryota; kingdom Metazoa; phylum Chordata; class Actinopteri; order Centrarchiformes; family Percichthyidae; genus Gadopsis; species Gadopsis marmoratus. The sequence continues at coordinate 21,913 of JAVQJF010018962.1, read as the reverse complement.
ATCAGTTACTTGACTTTCCACATTTAGATTTTGTTATTGACCTGCAAATGGCATAGTAGCCTTTTGGGCCTTTATAACCAATCCTGCAGTAAGCTAGGTACTACACCTTCTTTCTGCTTTTACATGTCATGTATGGTCATTTACACTTGTCATTACTTGTCACTGACTGTTATATAAAAAAAAGATCCCAGGATGAATTTCAGAATAAAACACACAATAACACATAATGTTTGCGGATGACTTATCATGGTACAAGAATGTACTAAGCTTTTTAGTTCAAGTTGTCCTTATTGTGTGCCTTTTTGCATGATCTCCAGATGAGCCAGCTATTCTGGAGACAGAGAACCTGGATCGTCAGGGCATGTTCATGGGAAAAGGCCCAGACCCCGACACCATCTCGCTGGCCTCAGTCACAGCCGTCACCACCAATGTATCAAATAAGAGGCAAGCGTGGTTCTGTTGTGCAAATGGCTGCCTTTTAAACATTTGTATTGCTATTGGTAATCATGTGAATCTGTATGAAGATTCTCACTAATGTAAGACTCCTTGTCTTACAGATCAAAGCCAGACATAAAGATGGAGCCCAGTTCTGGAAGACCAGTAGATTACCAAGTGAGAGAAATCTTACCGATAATGTTATTGGCCCAGTGCTTTTAATTTGTCTAGTATGTGCTGATGAATTACTGACCAATCATTGTAGAATATATTTATGTTAATGTTCCCGTACAGCCATGGTTAATTTCAGTCTGACATAATTGGTACATAATCAGTGAGTCATTATCAATTACTTGATCATTTAATTTCAGGTCAGCGTGACAGTGATTGAAGCTAGGCAGCTGGTGGGACTGAACATGGATCCACTGGTCTGTGTGGAAATTGGAGACGATAAAAAGTATACCTCAATGAAGGAATCAACCAACTGCCCTTACTACAATGAAGTGAGTCAGGCAGAATAATACACTGTATCTATTTTCATTTCTGTTGATGCCAACAATGCACTAACTCTTTTCTCTGTCCAGTATTTTGTGTTCGACTTCCACGTCCCTCCAGATGTTATGTTCGACAAAATCCTGAAGTTGTCTGTGAGTTGTTTAATTCATTCAACAGTGTAGCATAAAACCTAATAATTCCTTGTTTGCTATAAGACAAGCGTCTTTAATGTTGCGATGTTTATTTTCCTGGAACAACCCTCAGGTAATTCACTCCAAAAATCTTCTGCGTAGTGGAACGCTGGTTGGAACTTTTAAACTGGATGTTGGCACTATCTACTCCCAGCCTGGTAAGGAATCAATGAAAACCAGCTTTGTTATTGTGAATTGATGATACTGACATTTCAATTAATTTGTCTTCTCTTTTGTGGCGCAGAACATCAGTTTTACCACAAGTGGGCTTTGTTGTCTGACCCTGATGACATCTCAGCGGGCTGCAAAGGCTACGTTAAGTGTGATATTGCAGTTGTGGCCAAAGGAGACACTATAAAGACACCACACAAGGCCAATGAATCAGATGAGGATGACATAGAGGGGTATCTAAACTTTTATTGTGCATCACCATTCTTTATTCTTCCAAAACTATAAATGATCAAGAAGGTCTCAAATAGTCCCACTCAGCCATTGATGTAGTTATTAGCATGACATTTGCACTATTAATGACTGCTTTATTAATCAAAATTTTGATTTAAGCATTTAAACATAATGCAGAAAATCCTGCAATCCTGCATTGTTTTCAGTTCAGATGGTCTTGTTTGTTATTTAATTTTATTGTGTCCCATTTCTGTTTCAGCAATCTATTGCTACCAGAGGGGGTGCCTGCAGAACGACAGTGGGCTCGTTATTACCTGAAGATCTACAGAGCCGAGGGTCTCCCCAGAATGAACACCAGCATCATGGCCAACGTCAAAAAGGCCTTCATAGGAGAAAATAAAGACCTGGTTGATCCTTATGTCCAAGTACAGTTTGCTGGGCAGAAGGTAAGTAATAGTAAGATAGATCCCAAACATCCACTGCCCTCAGTTTTTGTGTCTGTTTCATCTCAGCAAGGTCAAAATATAAATTTCACTGATAGTACAATTCCTGAGTTGACTCAAATGTACATATGGTTGTAACGTGTGATTACAGGGGAAAACATCAGTTCAGAAGAGCTGCTATGAGCCTATCTGGAACGAGCAAATAGTTTTCACTGAGATGTTTCCACCCCTGTGCAAGCGCATGAAGATCCAGGTCCGCGACTCAGATAAAGTGAATGACGTTGCTATAGGAACTCACTTCCTGGACCTGCGGAACATTTCCAATGATGGGGACAAAGGTGACGTATCATTTGTTCTTTTTAACATTTTTCGCCTACATTTTAAGAAGCTAGTGGGATGTGCCTCTTACAATACAAAGAAGCATCCTCCAGGTTATCTTATTTAACTGCAGAATATTTGATTTGGATGTGGGATCAGTTTGAGCAACTTCTACACTGTTGAAACCAACAAGCATGCAGGGTTTTTGGACCTTGCAATCAGATCTACTCAGTGCTGTTAAAAGCACCTGTCAGGTAGTGCCATTCTATCCATAATTTGCAAATTATCAGACGCAAGTAATATTTATTCTTTATCTCTCAGGCTTTCTTCCCACGCTGGGACCTGCGTGGGTTAACATGTACGGCTCCACTCGCACCTACACCCTGATGGACGAGTACCAGGAGTTAAATGAAGGGCTCGGAGAGGGAGTGTCCTTCAGGGCCCGTCTGCTCATCAGCCTGGGCGTGGAGATCCTGGACCCCTCCTCGCCTGACATTACCAGCTCCACAGAGGTGCAACTGGAGGGGGTACCCAACATCTCAGAGGTGGGTCCCTGCTTAATTACTTAATTAAGAAAAATTGAAGAAAGAGAGACTTTACCCACATTCAGATGCCCACACTTCTTTGTCTATTTCACAGACCGCTACCGGGAAGATTGAAGAATTTTTCCTCTTTGGGTCTTTCCTTGAGGCCACAATGATTGACAGAAAGATTGGTGACAAGCCCATCAACTTTGAGGTCACCATAGGTATTTTCCATTACCTGCTCATTATCTAATTTTCCTAATGTCTCTTGCTGTCTCATCCCGAGGCTCAAATTGAATCTGTGGATGCTAAAGCTCATTTTCAGTGTTATTTTTGACCAGTATTTAGTGAGAAATTTGCAAATATGTTGTGGAAATTCCTGCTGCTAAACTGGCATTGTGTAAGAGGTGTCCCAACATGTGAAAGGTGCATAAGCAGTTTTAAGAATGAATGTTATAGTGTTGTTGCTGTAGTTTGGACGCCAAATATGCTTATTATTGAAGATGAAGGTGCAGCACGTTTAAGGGTGTGACTACTAACATAGTTGCTGTGTGCCAGGTTACTATGGGAACGAGATTGATGGGGTAGCTAGGCCAAAAACGAAGGGAAGGAAGGGGGACGGAGATGGTGACGAAGAGGAAACTGAACTGATCCACAACTCCAGTGAGGAGGAGATGGATGATGACGGGGACCTGACTTCAGTGGCGACTACGCCTCCCATGAAACCTGTCATCACTGACCGGTCAGAGCAACAACATCATCATCACAGAGTGACAGCGCTGTCACTAAGTTCAATAAGAGATTCATGAACATTTCCTACTTTCACAAAGGACAACAGATGCCTAAGCAGTTTCTTGTATTATGATTTCAAGTTTAAAGTTATAGTGCTTATTTCATAGTACAGAATCTTACCAGATGTCTTTGGAATTTGAGGTGTTTTAAAACTGAAAATGTAAATCTATGCGTATTAGAGTCTCTTCACTTTGTTAAATGCATTTTTGTAGGATCACTGCACCTCTTAACCAGCCGGGTGATTTATTTTTTCCATTTCGATGATGTGCATTCCTTATTTGTATCCTCAGAAACTACTTCCACCTGCCGTATTTTGAGAGGAAGCCTTGCATCTACATCAAGAGTTGGTGGCAGGACCAGAGAAGGAGGCTGTACAATGCCAACATTATAGACAACATTGCAGATAAACTGGTAAGTCATACACAATGAGCATAGTATTAAAATTTTTTATCTATTGACAGTTGAATACAGTTTCTGACTTTTGCCGAGTGAGCCTAAACATTGTCCTTTGCTACTACAGGAGGATGGACTGAATGATGTGCAAGAGATCATCAAGACAGAGAAGACCTATCCGGAGCGCAGACTGAGAGGTGTCCTCGAGGAACTCAGCCAGGGCTGCAGGTCTGTAGTCACAAACTCAAACTACACATTGTAAAAAGTAGCTGTTTTGAACGTTAAGTCTAATAGATTAATGTAGACTTTGACACTGACTGAGCTCCACTTCTTTCAGTCAGTTTCTTTCGCTGGCAAACAAGGACCAGAACCAGTCTGGCAGAACCAAACTTGACAGGGAGAGACTGAAGCTGTGCATGTCAGAAGTGGTATGTCAACTAAAAAGGATGTTTGTTTTTTTTTGCTTCTTCTTGTTGATTGTTAAGATTTGTACTGTCTTGCTAAATGCTGGGCTGTTTCTGGGTTTAGGAGACCATCGGCCAGCAAGCTAAAGCCATGAGGACCCAGGTGAAGAAGAGCACAGTGAGAGATAAAGTAAAGCTGGCTCAGAACTTCCTCACAAAGCTGCGCTTCCTGGCTGATGAAGTAAGATCTACAACATTATGTCCACCGTGTACAAGTGATGTTGTTTGCTTGTTTCATGTTTAACGTGAGCAATTCTTTCTTACTGCAGCCTCAACACAGCGTCCCTGATGTTTTCATATGGATGATAAGTAATGGGAAGCGCATCGCTTATGCACGCGTTCCTTCCAAAGACATCCTTTATTCCAGTACAGACGAGGAGACAGGAAAGGACTGTGGCAAAGTCAAGACAATCTTTCTGAGGGTGAATAAGATAATCAATTAAATCTGCAATGTATTATGTGTAGTTCATTTTTCAGTAACCATGCTGTTTTGCCATGATTAAATAATTTCATTTCATGTACTAAAGATCCCTGGTAAGAAAGGTTTTGGGCCTGCTGGCTGGACAGTCCAGTCCAAGATAGAGATTTATCTGTGGCTGGGTCTGAATAGACAGCGCAAAGACTACCTGAGCGGCCTGCCCAATGGATTTGAGGAAAACAAGTTGTCCAAAGGACCTGGTCAGCCGTGCTCACCGCCCATCAGCCTCACCTACATGAGTAAGACCATCAACCAATAATTCAATATTTCTTCTATGTTAACTTTACACACAGTCTGAAATAAAGAGACATCCTCCATTTAAAAGATCTGACACCTCTTTTTATGTTATCAATTGACAAAACGATGATATTTTAATTACCTTATCCACCATGTTGTAGAGATTTAGAATTAAGATAATTCTAATATAATTTTGTATAAATGTCTGTAACTTCATGGCACACATCTTTATTGGCCTTTATCTGTCCACAGTGAAACAGATCTTCCAGCTGAGGGTCCATATGTACCAAGCTCGCAGCCTGTTTGCTGCCGATAGCTCAGGTCTGTCTGATCCCTTTGCAAGAGTCTTCTTCTCGACTCAAAGCCAGGTCACTGAGGTGAGCACGCTCAAAAGCAATCTCAAAAAGATATGATTTACTGTATAACAGGTCCTGCATCTTTATCAAATGTTTTTTTTGTTCCAGGTGCTGGCTGAGACTCTGTGCCCGACATGGGACCAGCTGCTGGTCTTTGAGAATGTGGAGTTGTTTGGAGAGGCCTGCGAGCTGAGGGACGACCCTCCCATTATCGTCATTGAAATCTATGATCAGGACACAGTGGTAAGGGTTATTTTGAAATGGAGACGGCCTCTCTGTTTCCATTTGTATTATTGTGAGCAAACAGTCTACCTTCACACAGCTTGAATTTCCAGATAGCAATCCTCCATCCTTAGCAGCCTAATAATTTAACAGTCTGTCTGTCTTTCCCTTGAAATACAAAACTCACCATGTCACGTAATGAGTCTAAAACTAGTGTGTGATGTTCCCGATAATGTGTTTTACTATTACTTTTTATAAGTAAAATGTTTGAGTTGATTTTAAGGAGCTTTTGCGATGTACCACTTTAGTTTGTGTCATTAGCAACCTGATATGAATAATATATGAAAGAATGCTTTTGCTGACTGACAATTCTATATTTGCTCCTGGCCATAACACCATTGTTTTGGATGACCCTTTGGATAAGTAGAGTGTGGATTCTGATGGCTTGATATACTAGATGCACTGTAATGTGTGCAGAGTAGATTGCATTGAAAGGCATGCAAGAGGAATAAGACATGTCCACAAGGATAGATGGACCCCATTCTTGATCAACTTATACCTGTTGCATTCCTTTAATTTACATTTTGTGCTTTTTGTATGTGTCCAACGGAGAATTTGGACTCTTCATAACCACTAACTGCAAGAGAGATTTAATATTATATTTTTTTGAAACATTAAGTAATCATTCAGTGTTCTTTTGACATTATATAAATGCATATGTCTGTTTTGCAGTTCACTGGTTATTTTAGATATGTTGCTTTTGTATATTTTTGTCTTTTGGGCTCTTTTATCTTCAATGCTTTTTGTATGTGCCCTGTCTAGAAACATGTGCATCTCAAGCCATGTTTCTTCCTGCTGATTGGACAAATCAAATAATTCATGATTACACAATGCTACCTAATTATGCTTTTTTAAAAGAAAGCCACTGTAACATAAACACTGATGATTTGGATATGATGGCCTAAAAAGACCATTCTTTCAAATATTCTACCCATATTTCATATTTCATGGAGAGGATATTTAAGGTTGCGTTCACCATTGTGCTTCCAGGGAAAAGCTGACTTCATGGGCAGAACATTTGCCAAGCCTGTGGTCAAGATGGCGGACGAGCACTATGGTCCCCCACGCTTCCCTCCCCAGCTGGAGTACTATCAGATCTACCGTGGGAACTGCACCGCTGGAGAAATGCTGGCAGCCTTTGAGCTGCTGCAGGTTAGTCTGTCAGACACAGAGGGCACTGTTTACAAGACTAAAGTCCCCAGATCATATTGAAAATAAATTATTTCTAATGCTTTCTTGTGTCGCCTGTTAGATTGGCCCCAATGGGAAGGCTGACCTGCCACCCATAGACGGCCCCACAGATATGGACCGCGGCCCAATCCTGCCTGTACCACTGGGGATCAGACCAGTGCTCAGCAAGTACAGGATTGAGGTGAAGACTTTGTTTTAGCTTTAACTTCACCAGTGTGTTTTATTTATTAACAGCAAAATGTATTTAAGTGCGAGTAGGAAAGTAAAACAACAACAACATGACTGAACCCCCCCCCATCCCTCAGGTTTTGTTCTGGGGCTTGAGGGACTTGAAGAGAGTGAATCTGGCCCAGGTGGATCGACCTCGTGTGGATATTGAATGTGCCGGAAAAGGAGTACAGTCTGCCCTCATCCCCAACTACAAGAAAAACCCCAACTTCAGCACCCTTGTCAAGTGGTTTGAAGTGGTATTGTATCATTTAAATTGCTCCATTAATATGTTCTCACCTTCTACTAAACTAAAGTCATATTTACATTCCATGCACATTAGAAAAGAAGCACTGAACGTCAATCAAACCATTTCTGGATTTTGTGTGTCAGGATTTGCCTGAGAATGAATTGCTTCACCCGCCGCTGAACATCCGAGTGGTGGACTGCAGGGCTTTTGGCCGCTACACTCTGGTTGGCTCCTTTGCTGTCACCAGCCTGCGGAAGTTCATCTACAGGGCAACAGACAAGCAGGCCAACAGCTGGACCACTACAGGTATAAACTAAAACCTGGAGACACATCGTTTTTAGATTACTGTTTCTGAGGAACGACATACAGTAATCTAATTTAAAAAGATAAAGTTCAGTATGTTTTTGCCCGTGAACGACAGTTTACGATTATACTGTAAAGATAAACACGTGTTAACACTCATGTTTTCTGTTTATCGTTCAGAAGAAATTATTGTTGTCAACATGGAACCTGAGCCTGGTTACAAGAAGATGGACACTGTGGTCAAACTAGACTCCGTACGTTTCATTTTTTTTATTTTGTGTAAACTTTATTCAAAGAGCTAGACCCAGTTTGAATAATTCTTTTACACAAAAAACATGGTCAAAACAGACAGCTCTTGGCAAACAGCATTTGCAGAAGAGCATTGTCTCATTATTTGACATTATGCAATCTGGTTTTCTACCCAGTGCTCTGATGCTGTGGTCAAAGTTGAGGTAAGCACAACTGAAAGATTTTATTATTTGGTGCGAGAATCTCCAACGCTTTGCTGACAACATGTTTAATCTATCTCGTGTAAAAAGGATGACGATAAGGATGGAAAGGGGAAGAAGAGGAAGAGGAAGAAGGGTGATGAGATTGAAGAGGAGGAACTTGACGAGAGCATGTTGGACTGGTGGTCCAAATATTTTGCCTCCATTGAAACTTTGACAGAGGTGAGTAACAGGAAAGCAGAGCAGCCATTTTGGGTCTCCTTTCGATTTACTGACTGCAGTAGCTGGATAAAGTTGAGCTACGTACTTAAAGAAATGCCATGTGTGATGGCAGCTGAAATGAAATGCTCTTACGTTCTTATATTTAAACTTGATTAACTCAGATCTTAACCTAAGTATCTTGGGGGAAACGGGATTTTGATTTGGCCTCGATGAATCCACTTGAGAAATGACCTTCTGCTTCTACAGGCTCTCAAGGCTCAGGAAGCTGCTCTTTCAGATTCCGAGGACAAAGATGACATGGACATTGCAGATGGCGGAGGTAAATCCAGATGAAAGGGCAAACAAGACAAACACTATTCTTGTTTATGTCATCCATTTCCTCTGTGACAGCTCTAAACCAAGTAGTAGCTACAAGTTCTCCTTGTCTAAATGTGGCGGTGTAGCAAATCTGTCGTGTTTGAAGTGTCATGCAAGGTCCTAAAACACAGAGGTTGTTGTCGTTCATGCATGGTCATCTTTTATAAGCTCACTAACTCCGATTGTTGTTTTCTTCTACAGTGCAGTACTGAAACTCTTAGCCCTCGTAGCCCAACAGTGCCTCCATGTAGATGCTGACATGAATCCAAATTTCCGCCTCTCCCATGTATGCATATGAGCCGTATGCTTGCCATGAAAGTTGTCAGTGAAAAATTGGTTGGCACACGATGCAATCTTGTCTTTAATGGGCTTTACTGAGGCTACACAGTTGCCTGCCTGGAGCATCCTGTCACAACACCAAGTATCCCCACTGAACTGTATGCTTCAGTAGTATACAATTCAATGGTATGCTTGTTGTATTCAGTAACAGCTGGTTTTGGCAACTTTCATGTGGAATTCATGTCTCGAGTGCTCTGCTCCTCCAACCCCCCCCCACCTCGCTCCCCCTCTTCACTCCGTCCTCACCGCTAACCTGTACTCAGATATCAAACCTGATGAATCTCCTGTGAAAGGCACAAAGAAAGGAAAAGGGAAGAAGGAAAAGAAGAGGCCGGCAGTTGACCCGTTTGAGAAGAAAAAGCCAAGGCTGGATGAACTGAAGGTACTGCTCTGTATGGCAATTCTATGTACTTGTTGGTTGTACGTGACAAGATGGTTCAGGTCTACGCAAGAAAAAGCAGATTTATGTTCTAAAACCAGATTTATGTTTTTATCATTTTTGCGTTCTCAAACAAGGTGTACCCTAAGGAACTGGAGAGTGACTTTGACAACTTTGAGGACTGGCTCCACAGTTTCAACCTGTTCAGGGGAAAAGGCGGCGATGATGACGACCAAAACGTGACAGATGACGACAGAATCGTTGGAAAATTCAAAGTAATAACAGAATGTTTTATAGTACAATACGCAGAATTGGATTACGTTATGTTTTTCTTCAGTCACATCAGTTGTCTGTGTAAACGTTTGCCATTAATGGAGAAGCAAGCTCGTCATAGATTACTCTTCTTTAGCTAACGTAATACTGTTATTCCTTATATACATGTTATGTAATCATTTTAGGTAACTTGTTTTTCCCAATATGTTTTGCAGTGTAACCATTCATTTGTTTAACTGCATCCCTTTAGGGCTCACTGTGCATGTACAAAGTGTCGGATGACATGCCCAGAGACATGAGCTTTGACTCCAACATGGGAATGTTTCAGAACATTCCTCACAACGATCCCATCAATGTCCTCGTCCGCATCTATGTTATCAGGGTAGGCTATGTGTGCTGCACTTCACTGATTTTTAATGAGAATACTAAAGCTCAGATTATCCATTTCATTCTGAATTTATCCCCCTTTTTTTTTTTTTTTTTTGGTAGGCGACTGATCTGCATCCAGCCGACATTAATGGCAAAGCTGATCCATACATTGCAATCAAACTGGGAAGGACAGAGATCAAAGACAAAGAGAACTACATCTCAAAACAGCTGAACCCTTTGTTTGGCAAGTAAGTAGAAATGCTTTGTTTTTGATAAAAGTGTCATTAGATATGTGATCTTACGAAGTTATTACTATATTAAGATTGTTTTTAAATATGCATGAAAACCTGACAAAATGCGGTTTTTCTCATCTTATCAGATCCTTTGACGTGGAGGCCACATTCCCAATGGATTCCACACTCACCGTGTCAATCTATGACTGGGACCTGGTGGGAACCGATGATCTGATTGGAGAAACCAAAGTTGACCTTGAGAACCGTTTCTACAGCAAACACAGAGCCACATGTGGCATCCCGTGTAACTACGCCATGTAAGAATCAAAGACCAAACTCCCTGTAGCTGCATGTGGTAGATTGTGGAAAAATAGTGGTAGATGATAGATTTTAAATAATGCGTTGTATTTCATGTAACTGCTTTTGCAAATTTTCTGTAGCCATGGTTACAATGTGTGGCGGGACCCAATGAAACCCACACAAATCCTGGCTAAGCTATGTAAGGATGGTAAACTGGATGGGCCTCACTACGGCCCTGCAGGAAGAGTGAAGGTGGAGAACCGCGTCTTCATGGCACCGAGCGAGATAGAGGATGAAAATGGTACATGTTCATTTCACTCATACTGTTTTGTTTCTCCCACTGAATAAAACTAATCACCTACCATGAAACAGGTAACATTTTGGCATGATTTTACATCTGTACTTGTTCTAAATTGCCCTGGAGCAGGAGCTAATTCCCTAAATGTAAAAAAATAATAATTACAAAAGTGTGATTTCAAATTAATATCAAACCACATGGATTATTTGATGATATCTGTCAGGTTTGAAGAAGCAGACAGATGAACATCTGGCTCTGACCGTGTTGAAGCACTGGGAGGAAATCCCACGGGTCGGCTGCAAACTTGTCCCGGAACACGTGGAAACCAGACCACTGCTCCACCCTGACAAACCAGGAATTGAACAAGTATGTAATTCAGTGCACTCATGCTGGCTCTACTCCAGCCAACTACATCTGTCAATCAAGCCTCTTTATACTATAAAGTTTTGGTTGCAAGTATAAGTATTTCCGTGTGTTCACTTGCTTTTAGGGGAGAATTGAGATGTGGGTGGATATGTTCCCTAAGGATATGACTGCACCTGGCCCTGCCCTTGACATTGCACCAAGGAAACCAAAGAAGTATGTGGCCTAGTAAAACCTGTCCGTTTACAACTTTTATATATACTATATACATGTTTATTCAAATTGTGCTGATACAATCCAACAACCAGAGGAGTGCTCCTTGAGCTTTTATCTAAATAAATGTTAAGGATTAATCAAGGCGCGTCGCTTATTATCATTATTGATTAGTGTTTCATCATGTAATCTTGTCATTTTTTGCTTGTGTCCAGGTTTGAACTGAGGGTGATCGTCTGGAACACGGATGAGGTAGTTCTGGAGGATGATGATATCTTCACTGGCGAGAAATCAAGTGACATATTTGTGCGAGGGTAATTATAAGCTCTGTGTTTTGAAGTGGGTTTTTTTTGGGGTCTTTTTGCAAATGTATCTCTGTCTTTACATTTTTGGGCACAACTATACCAAGACAGGTTCATAATACATGGAAACACAATGATTTGATTCTGATTTAGATGAAAAAACAACAACACACAATTAATAAAAATTGTATATGTTGTAACAGCTGGTTGAAAGGGCAGCAGGAGGACAAGCAGGACACAGATGTCCACTACCACTCCATCACTGGGGAGGGCAACTTCAACTGGCGCTACGTCTACCCCTTCGACTACCTCATGGCCGAAGAGAAGATCGTTATCTCAAAAAAAGAGTCCTTATTTGCCTGGGATGAGACTGAGTATAAGATACCAGCTCGCCTTAACCTGCAAGTGTGGGACGCTGACCATTTCTCCGCAGATGACTTCTTAGGTGCAGTGGACATTCACTTATAATATCCTTTGGCTTCATGAATCACTATTAATGCCACAGACTTAAAACAGATGTTGCTTATGGGGTAACTTGAGAGCATTGTTGACCAAATACCACTTTTGAAGACCGGATGATTTTCCCAACAAAGTGGATATTTTTTTGGTACATTTTACAATGGACCGTTTTGTGATGACATGGATCTGTCTATTTACTATCTATTGTTTATGCCACCATGCCAGTGAACCTTCCTTGCATTTAACTGAGTTAACTAACATCTCTTCAAAGGTGCAATTGAGCTGGACCTGAACCGTTTTCCACGTGGCGCGAAGACTGCTAAGCAGTGCACCATTGAGATGGTGACAAATGAGTCAGAGATGCCCATGGTCTCCATCTTCAAACAGAAGAGGATCAAAGGTTGGTGGCCATTTGTGGCCAGAAATGAAGAGGACGAGTTTGAACTCACGGTAGGTCGAAGTAAAAAGTAGCCTGAAATATAGGCCATGACTGCAAGAACTAAAATTAATAGTTGGTTTGAATGTATCAGAGTTGGACAATAGCTTAAATCCTCCTTGTACTCTGGGTGTTTTTATTCTTCTATTAGGGAAAAGTGGAAGCAGAGCTGCACCTTCTGACAGGAGAGGAAGCAGAGAAAAGCCCAGTTGGTGAAGGACGCAACGAACCAGAGCCACTGGAGAAACCCAAGTATGAAGGATGTTCTGTTATCACCCCGCTGTCCACACTTGTATTTCTGACCACTCTTTTGATCTATTTTCTCAGTTACATTGCTCAGATTACTCTATGGCTTGGCTACCTTTTCACCCTCGCTATAAACACACACAGAGCATACATATTGTTCAGCTGCTGCAAGTCCAGCTTGACCAAAAGAGTTGGCGGTCTGATGCGAAACAGGCCAGAAAAACCTAAATAAATACCATGACAAATAAAATGATAATAAATACGTGAATAAACAAAAAGATAAACGAGTCATAAACAAGAAAATGTGAATTCTCAAACAGACATAAAACAAGAATAAACATAAATCATAAAATAACCAAAATAAACAATTTGCCGAAATGAGGAAAGACATTTGTCCGTATTTACTTCCACCAAGTTCTGGACTTGCACCTAGGATCTTCTTTCTTTACGTGGTAAGTTGCTGTTTCTTCATATCTTTTGTGTATTTCTACCTAGAATCATCTTTTAAGTTCTCAGAATACTGTAAATTGATTCTCTGTCTTGCCTTTTGCTTTGCCCTTGTTCCAGTAATGTCAGCTATATTAACATTTAACTAGCTTAGAAAGAGCCCAACAGTAGGGTGGCCCATAATGCTTAAAGTCTGCATTACTTTTTTCCGTCCTTCCAGCCGTCCAGACACCAGCCTCCTGTGGTTCCTCACTCCCTTCAAAGCCATAAAACACCTGGTGTGCGACCAATACAGGTGGCTGGCCATCAAGATTTTCACTGTCCTCCTGCTGCTGGCTTTGCTGGCTCTTTTCCTCTACAGCATGCCCGGTTACATGGTAAAGAAAATGTTGGGAGCCTGAGTTAAAAACCAGCGCTTGAAAGCTTTTTTCAAAGGGTGTGCCTCCAGTAATAATACAATAATAATAATATAGTAATAGTGCTAATAATACATCATGAGTACATTTGTCATTGGTTATTAATGTAGTCTGCTGTGTACACATCTCAACATATTGCTGCTGTTGTTACTTGTTAAAATGTGGTTTTCTTTATTCAAATTAAATTCATTCAATGTCCATTGCTCACCTATGAAAACAAACAATCATAGTTTTTTTAGCATACTGTAGTTTGCTTGTGTTTGTGTTGATTTTCTTGCATGAACAAAGGTTTGTCTATGTATGATATTTCAATGATATTTCGAATTTGTGCATAAATTGACCTCTGAAACATCCCCTTTTCTGGTAGTCCTGTCGTCTGTGTATATATGTTTGTGTGTTATGCATGAGTGTGTATTAGGGAACTGAAAGGACCGCGCGTGCTTTAGAATTTCATCATCAGTAAGTATAACGTTTAAACACATGGCTTGGTCTACAGTCTGCATTTCAGCTCATAGAATCAGAATTAAGCTTACTTTTCAAATAGTTAAAGTCACATCGCTGTAAAAGTCAAGTTATTCTAACCCTTTCGATATGAGTAAGCACAACCAATCCTGTTCTCGTGGTGTTCTTCACGTCTTTAGAGCACTAAAAATGTTCTAAACAAACTTAAATGTATTTGTTTAGTCATAACACCATTACAACAGACTATTATGGCCCTTGTTACCATTCTGAATTTAGCCACTAATGATGCATACATTATATGTGGAACCAATGGATCGAAATGTCTAACACACTGTTTGTCTCTGTACTCCACCAGCCGTCCAGACATTGCCCTCCTCTGGTTCCTCATTCCTTTCAAAGCTGCGAAGCACCTGATCTGTGACCAGTACAGGTGGCTGACCATCAAGATTGTCACTGCTCTCCTGCTGCTGGCCATCTTGGGTCTTTTCCTGTACAACATGCCTGGTTACATGGTGAAGAAAATGTTGGGGGCTTGAGATATCTCCCTCCTGGATTTTACTATTTCACACACACACAAAGAAATAATTTCACTTGTAAGTTGCCCTTGAATTCTTGACATAATTTTATTGCCATTTGTCAAAAGGCAGATCATTAGGATTAGTATGGATACAGTGCAGTAAGGCAAGCTCATTCTCATATTGACATGTAATATCTAACATCCATTACTGCAATGTAGTGGTGCAAATTTGTTATTATTTCACAATTACGGTTTTATTTTGCCTATATTATTATTATTATTATTATTGTGGTTGTGGTTGTGGTTGTTGAGATACCGTGCTGTTGCAAGGTAAGACTGTCAACTTTGTGCTTATTTATTGTGAACTCAAAACAGTTTGTGTGCAGTATTTGTGTGACTTTTGAATTTGTGAATAAAGTGAGAACTACAAACGTTTCTAACCTTAACATCCCATGTCTGGTCATCTGTTCACATGCATAGCTGCTACTGGACCAACAGCTTAGCTCTCCCGTGTTGCCCAGCGACGGCAGCTTTCATGTCTTAGGGGCTTATTATTATTTATTGACAATTTAACAGTTGCATGTTTTAAGGAAACGTAGGATAAATACTTATTTTGTGCTGTTTGGTTTGGTAGTTTGAGCTTCATATGTGATACTAACCATGTTGTGATAGGGTATAGCAGTTCAATAGCCATTTTGCTTACAATGTTATGCATTTCTATGCAATAGATGATGTGAAATCGAACCAATTGATTCATCGTGATGAAATGAAATGGTCGCTAACTTGAAAATTGCTTGTCAGCTCACCATGAACAGTCAAATATACGGCCCGCTGCATACCTGTAGGGTGTAAAGCTAGTATGACTGGTTTACAGTTTTGATTCGTTTAAGGATTTGGAAAAGTTTGGCGTGGCACAATGAGATAACTGAATCCACAGTTGGCTTGGCCCAACTATACTGACAACTAAATAAGTTGCCAATTTTTCAAACAGAAAGTGGAAAGAAAAGTTAAATGCATGTGTTGGAGGATGCGGGCATCGATCCCGCTACCTCTCGCATGCTAAGCGAGCGCTCTACCATTTGAGCTAATCCCCCTGCGGAGACATCAGCTCCCTGGTATAAATATGACATTGAGCTTTTGCTGAATACGTCTGGGTTTTATGCGATGTCGCGCATGACGCAAAAGCTGGTTCTGATCCATCCCATGATGTGCGTGCAGCTTGGTTTGTCCTCCACAAACGAGGCACACAACTTTACCTTTGACTTAATGAGTAAGTAAACATGTAGAAGTCCACGTTTTGTTCAAAGCTTTACATTCTGTATTTAATCTTTCTTTTTTTAACGTGAGCTGACATTTGTTTTGTTTTTTGGGGGGGGGCAAACAGCTGACTCGCGTCTCTTGTAAACAGCTGTTCGCCAAAACACGGTGAAGGCGCAAACGGCCGCAGCCACGCCCACAAGCGCGGACGGACGTACGTTTGAAAAGAGAGCAGACGCCTTCAAAATAAAAGCAACGCCCAGTTGATGAACACGTTTTTTGTGTTTGATTGCTAATTTGCCATTTACCTGCCCAGCTCTGATCTACAGGGTCAATAGAGCGTTTGACTTGTCCACGTTAGAGCAGCAACACGTTAGAACACCGAACGCGATTGACGCGCTCGGTATTTTCTGTAAAACCTCAACGGAGCGCTGTAGAAATGCTACGAAGGCTCGCAGACGTGTTTCAGCTTCTGCGGAATTAAAACTCGCCTGTCAACTCGGGGAAGACCGAAAGCAACCCTGTCGCCATCGCTTCCACGGCCGAACGGGCGAGCTGGCAAAAGGTGAGCCTTGGTGGTGTTTTTTCTTAAAAGTAACCCAGCGTGTAAATATGAAGCAGAGTAAGTTGTCAAGCCAAAAAAAAAAAAAAAGCATTTGGAGGATGCGGGCATCGATCCCGCTACCTCTCGCATGCTAAGCGAGCGCTCTACCATTTGAGCTAATCCCCCGATATGCAACTTGCTCATGTGGTTAGCTTTTATCAGCAACATTCACTATATCGTCTAAATATATTAATATATCGTTTACAGGTGTATTTGGTGCTCAGACCATCTTACGTATAATGTAAGCTACGGTCGAACTAACCCTGTAGCTCCCCTGTCAAAGCACCTGTGTAAACTCTTTGTCTTGTAAAGGTGCTTTATCAATAAAGTTTGCTATTATACATTATTGCTATTTCCTCTAACTGAAGCAGCATATGTCACTCTAAACAAACCACGGCCGTTTATTCCACAACTCTTTATTCAAAACTCAAGAGACGAGTGTAAGTGTTTTACATGGTCAATGAATGCAACATCCAGAGCAGACGACAGCCCGTTTGCAAAAAAAAAAATTTAAATAAAATAAAAATAGCCGGGGAAGGACAAGGAGACTTCCTCCGGTTTAAGTGGATGCTATTGGATGAGCAGTCAACCAATCACAGGTCTCTTTACACCCTGGGCTGCGGCCCTCGGCATGAAATGAAAAGTGTAAACACAGTATGATTAGCAGGAAAAACATGATAAAAGCTGTCATGTGAACATGTGTCAGTATTAATTCAGTGTCAGGCTCCCCATATATTTTAAAATAAAACATTAGAACTGCTGCTACGATCTACAACCATGTTGTCAGTCTGCAGGCGGCTTTCCACCTCTAAATTTTAAACTTGTGGGCTTCTGCGTGTCGGCCTAAAAGATACTAACCAGGATCGTGCGACATCAGACGAAATCTCCACACAAAATACATTTACAAAATATCAGTCATTCACAGTCACTGTGTAACATTCTCATGCTCAGATATGTTGCTGATCAGTAATGAACAATCGCAGAGTGCTGATCATATGCCTTGAGTCATTACACCAAATAATTTTCCTTCTACATGCCACGAAGCCAACATAACAGAAACTAAAAGCTCGACGCCGACTCAAGCACAAACCGTAACTGAAAAAACACACATGGCCTCAGCTTTCAGTTCACGTATGGTACAATAGGCTTTGCACCAATCTTGCTACAGAAAGTTCATCTAAATGAAATATAAGTTAAATAAATAAGAAAATGTTATTAAAAAGTCACTTTTGTTACAGTATTAGTAGCTCTGGGAGTGTTCTGATGGCACATCGTTCCTTATCACAGTGCACCAAACACGAATAAATAACTCCATAACGAGCAAAGACGTTGTTC
Organism: Gadopsis marmoratus; assembly: GCA_036023855.1. Lineage (NCBI taxonomy): Eukaryota > Metazoa > Chordata > Actinopteri > Centrarchiformes > Percichthyidae > Gadopsis > Gadopsis marmoratus. The sequence continues at coordinate 3,876 of JAVQJF010018962.1, read as the reverse complement.
TCTCAGAAATCAAAATGTCGGTAATATTTACAGGCTTGAAATTCACTGTTTGCCATAACAACCTCCATGCCAGGCTCGGCTCAATTTTCTGCGTCACTCATGCAGAAATAACTGGGATATGTCTTATGTTACTGTTATTGTTGCTGTGTAAGTGGAGGCGGGGAGGAGCAGCGGATGATGGTGCAGAATAGTTGTGTATAGTATGTAGATGGCCAGAGGGTGGATGGGGGAGGTCACGAACAGATATACCTATGAGGAAGAAAGGAAAAGACAGACAGAGAGCAGGGACAATGGGTGAGTATCTATAGAGCGTGCAGAGAGAGTAGAAAACAAATGGTGGCCAAAGGAAACGGAAAGGGAAGATGGAGATGTTAGCGGGGAGGGACATGAAGGGTTCAGTATTCATCCTGGTCCAGGTGAGCTTGTTCATCCAGTTCATCATCCTCCGGTGGCGCGAAGCCTTCCTGAATAACAGGCAAAAAAAAGATATTCAGGTTTTCTGCTTTATTTTATTTTCGGTTAAGCATAAGAAGTGTCGCTTAAGCAGCTGGATGCCAACATCAGGAAAATGTACCAGTGCACCCAAGCGGGTATTTCCGTCATCATAACTTGGTTTCGTCCATAATCGTCTATGATTCCAGCTTTTTTGCTGTAATCTCTGCTGTCTCAAAACTTGTACACCATTGTTCCCTTTCTGTCCTGCGAGCGCCATCTTTAAATGCGGTATCCAGTTCTCCTTAATACATCCACGCCCCTGCTGCTGTCGCAGACATGTCTGAACTTGCCCTTTGACCCGCCCATGGACTCGCCTAGTCTGTCCAGCCATGACATTCAACCCCGCAATTGTCTAGGAGTTATGGGAAATGGGCATCTAAAAACAGAAATCTTGAATAATTAACCATATTAGATCTGCAAAAACAAGCTGAGTATGGTTATGATCCAAGACTGGATGTTTAGTAATTTGCGTTATTATAAATGTCAAAGGGATTTTGAATTAGGTTTATTTTCTTCTGGAGCAGAACCTGGAACTTTAGGTTTCATTTGGACACTAACATGCAGGTTGAAGCAGAGCAGCCTGTATTTGTTGATGATGATAATAGATGGATACCTCTGTTGCGTAGAGAATGTTAATTATCCTGCTGAGAACGGAGTTGTTTTCACTCTCGTGTTCCTGGCAGATCAGCTCAATGTCCCGTAGTTTGCTGAAGTAGAAGTCTCTCTCCTTCTCTAGTCCGTCTACAGTCAACTTCAACTCCATCAGCTTAGAAAGGAAAGAGAAAAATACCTTTTACACTGGTAGCCTCCAAAAACTATTCTGAGCCATGTAGTATATGATCAAGGATCTTTTAACACCGACAAGAGCAACACATTTCACTTTCTTTCCACTATTCTGAAACATTAAGCAGTGAATGAAAGTAAATAAAAGGTGGAGGGCAACACTAGCTCCGGTTTTTCATATTTTCACTTTTAATCTTATCACAGTTATTTGAATGTGATTGTCAGTTAACTGCTTTTGCATTAGAAAAATTAGTAATATGAGAAGAGGGAAAATCCAGCAAAGAACTATAGTGGATGTGACGGCAGCAAATAATAAAAGTAATAATAATGAGGCTCACAACCTGCATTTCTAAAAAAAAAAAAATGTATTAATGCAATAAACCAATTGTTTTCAGCACCCGTGGATCCATAGACATGAGATTGAAAAGGGATAAGATAGATGACCTGGATCGTACCTGTTGATTTAGCTCCATGATCTCAGCATCGCTGCCCCCGTTTCTAGACAAAGATGGATTCTTCCTCATAGCCGGAGTGTTGTGTTGAACCCGCTGTGGCGTTGGCATGTTTTTGGGAACTGTTGGAGATGTCCTCTGTGGTCCTAGAGTAGTCAGAGATGATCAGAGATGTTTGTCATTTGAATTCAAAAGGATGTTCTGCATTTATATTGGCTTTGAAGCAGTTGTGGCGATGGATATAGCACATTATAGAGAGCTGATAGCTTATCAGCTTATAGCATAATGTTGTGCCTTTGATTTGCCATTTTTGTGAAAGGATTTCAAATCGTTTGACAACACAACTGATATAAGACACAAATTTGGATTGCCAGATTTTTAAAAAGCCAAATTATGAATCAAAACTTTAAAATGACTGTATGTCACACTTATTTGAGTCAAAATCTTTAAGAAAAAAAACAACCTGTGTCCTGCCAAACCTCTATAAGTGCTTCAGCAGAGGTGGTTCAAATAAACTCAATAAAGTCAAAACATGCATTATCACAGTTCTGAAAATCAACGCAGTCATTCTGCCCATTTACAACCGCACTGCTTACCGGTGACAAAGTCACAAAGCAGGCTTATGTCACACTACAAGTCAAATTAGACTGTTCGCCATGATTTCCAAGCAAAAAGCTTTCACAGGGACATAGCAAGGCTGCTCAGGCTGACGTTACTCTTGTTAGTAAAATGAGACAAACGTTCTTCTTCATCGGTCCAGCTTTCAGAGGGAGATGGAGCTGCGACAGTGTTGCATCAGTTGCTTGATGCAGGACACTGGATAAAATAGTTGCATTTGATATTTCTGTAGGTCTTCTGACATCGCTGATCGTGATCAATTAGAATTTGGGAAGCATGTTGGAATTGGAGTTGCATGTTGGGGATTTTCAGCCCCACTAATGCTGCATGGTGGTGCTTTGGTGACTACTACAATCCCACCAGTGACTCCGTCATACCTACACAATGTCATGTTGCTTGTGAATGCTGGACAGTGAGATGGATCTAGGAATTCTGTGAATCGTGCTGCTCACACCACTTGCTTGCAAGGGAGCGCTTTTGAGCCATCCAAAGCTCAGGAAGGCCGTGCAGCAAAGGCAAAACTGTTTGGTTTACCTTGGTTTCTCTTTGGTTTGTGGATAAAGTGATCACCTGGGTTGGGGGCAGGGGCCACGTCCTGCCCCTGTCTGGCTAGTAAAGGGTCATACTCCTTCCCGTCGTAGTTGGCGTCGAAGAACTTCTTGAACCACTGCACGAACTCAAAGTTGTCCTGGAACTTCCCTTTTACGAGCTTTTCTACAGGAATAATCTGGAGGGTGGAAACAGGAAATGCTTGAATAGCTCCACGTTATGTGAGCTACAAAAGTAGGGAACAGTAAAGCACAAATCATCTTAAATGTGATTTTAAAATATACATGATAATAGGATAAAAGTATTCTGACTTTGTCAACACTCATCCTTTTAAAAGCTGCCTGAAGAACTTTGAAGTTGTGTATAGATTCATGCTCCAGCTTGGCTTGAAATTTGACCTTCTTCAGAAGGATACAACCTGGAAACAACATGTCCATGAACTGGCAATATGCCGCTCCTGGGAAAACACAAAGACATCAACAATCGTTTGTTCTTGCTGTCTTGTTCCGATTTATCTGCCGAACAGAATTGACACTTTAGCCTTACCTGAACAGAGCTGTTCGATCTTAGTGTAGGTGAGATGCAAGGAATCGTTGACCCATGCCAGCATGTCATGTCGGCTGAGGTTGTCAATGGACACCGATGTGGCGTACACATTCACTGCCATCTCCTGCAGGAAAGCAAACAACCATTCGTGGACCTGCTTTATTGGACTAATTTCAATTAACCCATTTCTTGGTCCAAGTGTCCTGGATCTCTGATGCGGGATGCACTAAGGTTTTATTAGACGTGATAGAAACTGTTACAAATATGTGACGATACACTGTTAACGGTCATTTTCCCAACTGACCACCCAGCTATCTGTGCATTAAACTTTAATTCTGGAGGGTTCTACCAATTTCTCCCCCTGGGTGCTAAGGCTTTTAGATCGGAGACCTTGGGTTTGGTCAGACACCGTGGGGGGGGGGGGTGCAGCAGT